>APFE030032390.1:0-23409 GCA_000404065.3 Pinus taeda | reverse complement strand
AGAGGGATCAAATCTTAAGGTGCAAACCTCTTTTATAATATATAGTGATTTTTTATATGTTAATATTAGTTAATTAGGATTATATATTAAATTTATTATCAAATCGTCACTATTGTAATTGCTTTGCTAGGGTTTCAGGGATGCTCGATGCTGAAGGGTTTACAAATGCAAGGTTTTCAATGATTTGGAGCTCAGATCCGGAGAGTTTCCCGATCCTAGTGAAACCAATCTTAGGGGAATCCTTTTGTTTGCAGGTTTCAAACTCAAATCTTGTTTTCTTGCTTGTGAAAATGTGCAGGAGAAGATGCACATTCCTCATGAATTCTTTCGACTCATTCATGAAAGACGACAACTTCATGATTATAAGCTCCTAAGCGAATACGACATTTCCAAGGATGTCACGATTTACACAGTAGCAATAATTCGAGGTGGAGCCAAAGGGGGAGGTGCATTCACCTTATCCCCAACAAGATTGTTTAAAGATGCTTTAAAACTAGGGCTTCCTTCACCAAACCCTTAAGATCTCTCTGGATCTACATTGGTGGTGGAGTAGTTAGCTGAAACCCCCTCCCTTGAGGTGAAAAATATTGTAACCGGTTTCATAGCTGCAAATTATGAACAAAAAGCTCTTATCTGTCATTTCAATGGTTTTTAGCCTTCTTAATCGACTATTAAGGAGTGGGTTCACTAGAATTGGTCTCCAGATGATATGATACATTTATGTTCGAAAGGATTTTTTTTATTTTTATTTTTCAAAAGATAGAGGACCGATAAAATGTTTTTGATCAAGGACCTTGTTTTTGGGGTCAACATGTTCCCTCCCTTCAACCCTAGTTTATGGATTTTAATCCTCTAACTATGTCAAATATAGCAATTCCAGCATGGGTGAGGTTTCCCAATTTCCCCATCCATTTGACACATCGAACTATCTTAAAGGATTTGGGAAATTTGTTAGGCCACTTCATCAAGTTTGGTTCAAAAAAGATTTTGAAAGGAATTCACACATTCATTAACATTTGTGTTGAAGTGGACCTTAGAAAAGGTTTGTCGGATAAAACCCTCATTAAATGGGGAAATAGGGTTTATTCCCAGTGGGTGGTTTATGAAAATATGCTTTTTTGTTGTAGATCTTGCCAACAACCCAAACACCTACAAAATGTTTTCCTATATTCACAAGGCACCTCTTCGTACCCTAAAGCAAAGAAGAAAAACCGTGGATGTCAATATCCAAAAGTGTCAGGCCAGGAGGTAACTCCTCAAATGAAATTTGTTTATTCATTTAGATTGTTCATATTTATATACATGAGGGAGTGACTCTTGGGTTTCATCTCCCGATGACTCTTCCTTTTCCATTATTTATTATTTACACTATTTACAACTGTTCACCCAATCCCCATGATTAGGTGTCAACATTCCCCCCCTTAATCTGAAGGGATGTTGGTGAGTCCAAGCATCATTCTGAATCTTTCAAGTTGTTCTCTTCCAAGCGCTTTGGTGAAGATGTCTGCAATCTACTCATTAGTGGAGCAATGGAGTAGATAGATTGTCTTGGCCTCAACATGATTTTGAATCAATTGGTGTTTGTATTGATGTGCTTTGTTTGACCATGGAACTTTGGGTTCTTTGCCAAATCTATTGTAGAGGTGTTTTTAATCATGAGAGGAGTCGAATGTACTTGTTTTACCTGCAAATCTTCCAAGATTTTCCTGAGCCACACAATTTCTTTTGTTGCCTCATCTATTGCCACATATTTTGTCTCTGTTGTGGAATCGATGGAACTGATTGTTTGTGTGATCTCTAGGAGACAACTCCTAGTCCAAGACTCATAGCATAACTAGAAGTAGATACACCAGTTTCTTTGTCTCCATCAAAGTCTGAATCAGAGTATCCAATCAAGCTAAAGTCACCCACTTGTGTATACTTGAGTCCAAAGTCTTGAGTTCCCTTTAGGTACTTTAGAACTCTTTTTGCAACAAACCAATGTCCCTCATAAGGCTTTTGCATAAAACTAGAGAGAAGTCCAACAACAAACGAAATGTTTGGTCTGGTAGTAGTCAGGTAGTTGAGACTTCCTACAAGTTGTCTATACTTTGTTGCATCCTCAAATTCTTTTCCTTCAAAGGATGTGGGCTTTAAGTTTTGTTCCATTGGAGTAGTTAGAGGATTGCATTCAGCCATTCCAAACCTGTTCAACATATCTACAATGTAAGTCTTCTTTTGAGAAAGGAATATAGACTTCGGATGTTGAGTTACTTCAATACCAAGATAGTAATGAACATAGCCCAAATTAGTCATTTCAAAACCTTTCCTCAATTCCTTCTTCATGGATGCAATGTAACTCTCATTATTCTCTGTCATCAGAAGATCATATACATATACCACAAGATATACAATTGTTTTTCCAACTATCTTGATAAACAAAGTTGCATCATCAAGATCATAATGTTTGAAATTGAGTTTCAGAAGATGCTCAACTAATTTTTCATACCAGGCTCGCGATGCTTGCTTGAGGCCATACAAGGTTTTCACAAGTTTGCATAATTTATGTTCATGTCCTTTCACAGCAAATCCTTCAGGCTGAGACATAAAAGCATTCTCTTTTAGATCTCCATTCAAGAATGTAGTTTTTACATCCATTTGATGGACTTTCCAACCATTCTAAGCTGCTAGAGCAAAGAGTCTCTGGATGACATCCCATTTTGCTGTGGGGGAAAAAGTATTCTCATAATCGACCCCTTCCTTCTAGGCAAAACCTTTTGCCACAAGCTTGGCTTTGTGTATGTCAAGTGAGCCATCAACTTTATACTTGTTCTTGTAGACCCACTTGCAGCCAATTGGTTTTGTTCCCAATGGAGGATCAATTAGTGTCTAAGTGTCATTCTTTATCAAGGCATGATACTCCTTTTGCATCGCTTCTTTCCATTCATCATGAGAAGCGACTCCTCTGAAGGAAGTTGTTTCAAAAACTATAGACAAATTCAATTCACAATCATAAGAAACATCCATATCAACAGGTGAATCAGAGTCATCTACATCACCTCCATTTTTTTGGATTGAATTTCTTGTTCCTGTCTTTCCAACCTCATCAGGATGAACACTTTCAAGTGTCTTTGTCAGACACTTTGGGGGACCTTTCTGAGATGGTCCAAGTTGTTCAGTTGATTGAGTTGGTACTGAATCAAGATTAAGTCTCCCAATTCTATCAATCACATCACTCAAAGTATCATCAGTGGTTGGAGTTTCATGTGGGGGAGAGAGTGCTTCAGAAGAAGATTCCATAGATTGATCCAGTATAGGAATCTCCCCTTCAAGATGTGGAATCTGATTATCAAATTCTTGAAATGATTTTGCATTTGTGAATCTATCTAGGTGATCAAGTTGCCGCTCAACAACATTATCAACTTTGGAATATTCAAGAAAGATTACATATCTAGATACAACAAACTTTTTATTAACTTAATCATAGAGACAGTATACTTTGGAGGTATTTGAATACTTACGAATCCTTGCACCAAGTTTGTTTCTATGTACCTTTGGTATCAAGGCATAACAGGTGGAAATAAAGACCCTGAGATGCTTTACCGAAGGAATGTGACCATACCACATTTCATAAGGATTCTTGTTTCTAATAGCATTATATGGACATCTATTCTTTACATATACAACACATAAAACTGCATCAACCCAAAACATCAATTTTACATTCTTGAAAAACATCATGGAGTGCACCATATTTAAGATTGTCCTATTGATTCTTTCAACTACTCCTTTCTGTTGGGGATTATAACACATAGTTGCTTGATGTTTGATCCATGTTGGAAAAGATAGTTTTCAAATGCATTTGAAGTGTATTATTTTTCATTATCAATGCGAATAAAGTCAATATGAGATTGTGCATCATTTTCAATCCATGTTTGAAAGTTCTTGAATGTTTGAAAAGCCTCAGATTTGTTCTTCAATAAATAAATCCAACACATTCTGGTGTATTCATCAATAAATGTCATCATATATTTATTTCCATTTACAGAAGGAATGGGAATTGGACCACATAAATCTGAATGAATGAGTTCAAGTTTTCTATGTGCTCTTGAATGTGAATCATGAAAAAATTGTTCGCTATGCTTTCCTAGAATGCAAGCATCACATTGCTTAAGTTGCCTAGGAATTGTATGAAAACCAGTAACACCATTTTTCTTCAACAAGCGAAGGTTGTCATAGTTCAAGAGTCCAAATATAGCATGCCATAATAAACTTGATGGAAATTTATCTTCATCATAATGAGAAATTTTATGCACGAGCATAGGTACCTTGTAGCTTGAGAAGCCTTTCTTATTCTATGCCTGTCATGAAAAGTGAGTGAATTGATGCTTTTCTCACCTGAACGTTTCCATCAAACATATGAATGGAGTGTCCTTTTTGGCGGATGTGGACCAAGGAAAACAAGTTTCCTCAACTGTGGGAGATATAAAACATCATCTAGAAGAAATTCTGGAAGGCCAGGCAATTTAAGCTTGATTGTACCAAGATTTGATGGCTTGAGTTTTGATTTGTCTACAAATTATACTGCTCCATCTGTCAGTAAATTCTTCAAAAAAACTCTTCTAAAATTCATGTGGCAACTTTCTCCTGAATCAAGCAACCAATCATTTTTCCAAGAAGCAAGTGAAGCATTGAACAAGTCTTCATTTACTCCAATATTACAATGTGCCACGAAATAGTGAGCGATTTAGGTGCTTTACCTTTCTATTTTTAATTAGTTTTAAATTTGGGTTGATTTCTTTCTTACTCAATTCTGTCCCAAGGTAACTTGCATGTGGATGCATCATGTGATCCATCTCTATTGCAATGTATGCAATGCAAATCTGACTTTTCTCCTTAAGAGTGTTTGCCCCCCTGCCTCTGAAATTTCTTCTTCCTCTTCCTCTTCTACCACCTCTTCCTCTGGAAGAATCTTGAGCAAGATTCTTCTCTCTATGTGCAAGACACATAGCCTCTTCAGAAGACTGAGGTGTTGTATTCTTCCCAAAATCTTTCTCTCTCTTAGCAAATTTATTCATAAGGGAGTCAAAGGTGATTTCTTTGAGGTTTCCATTTGCTTGCAATGACTCAAGATAATTTGAGTAAGTGAGATAAAGTGCCTTGAAAAAAGCTATCATAGGAATGTCCAGTTCAACATTAGTGACTTTGATATCATGCATAATATATTTTACTTCTGATGCAAGAGCAAGAGGATCATCATTTTGTAATTCAAGGCCAAACAATTTAAGCATGAGACTTCAAGTGCAGACTGTGAGTCATAGAGTTCCTTCAATTTTTGTAAGGCTTCGAAAGCATTTGAAAATGGCGAAATATGGTGAATCACCTCTTCATTTACTGATGCTGCAATCAGGCATAAGCCTTGTTGTTCTTATTTTCCCAACTGGCGAATTCCTTGTTTGAGGTAGGATTTTATGGTTCTTTGTCTCCTTCTCCAACACACAATACTTTCCACAGCTCATTAAAAATGAGAGCGTATTTGATCTTCCACGACAATTCAAGATAGTTCTCCTTGCGAGTGAGAACCACTCCCACAATAGATATGAATGAATGGATTTTAAAATGTGTACTGTAAAAAATACTTCTGTTGCCAATGTATAAAATTTTCACTTCGTATAAAATGCAGTTCTAGTGTAAAAAATTACAATTTGATATATAAGGAGCAGAGGTATTATATGGGGAGCATATTATATGGGGGAGGGGTTATATAGGTGGAGGCATAACATGTGAAGGTAGAGTTACATATCAGCGTGTTTGGAGTAGGCAGGTTTGGGACTGTCACACCAAAGGGTGATGCCACAATGGAGGTCAATGTTATATATTAAAAATGCATGTATTATAAATGAGAATGGAATGGTATGCTGCGGGGAGACTATGCAATGAAATGTTCGACTAGAGGGTGGGGCAATGGAAAGCCACGGAGGGTGGTTTTGCAACGATGGAATTATATGAACTAGGGGGCTACAGAGGGTGGTTGGCATGTGTGACTCTGTTGAATTGGTGGAGAGAGCGGTGGAAAACAATGCAATGGAGTGGTGGTTTGGGAAGAATAGTGGCAGTGTTAAAAAAAACACACAGACCAATATATTAAAATGAACAACTTTTGTAGGATGTCTTACTGGGGTGGGTAAAATTGTTATACAACAGTGGCAGCATTAAAAGAAACAATGCAATGTATTGTGATACCTCACGTGATGCGCACCAGGACTCTACTCATCAATGGTAGAAGCTCCTTCGGGTAGATTCATTACAAAAGCCCTGCGTTCCTTAATAGCCACCCACAGTTGTGCATCTTAAAGGGTTTGTGTTCTATCCCATTCTTGACACCATGGTTCCGTAGAACCAACTCTCAACACCATAGTTCACCTTGGTAGGATGCATGAACATGACCATCGCAATATTTGAACACAACTGTCGGTATTCCACTGTAGTCTTAATGCATAGACAGTGCTAGAGTGTTAACATATAGCTCGCACCACAGTCTTCACACTCAACACAATTTAACCAACATTACGACCAACATTACAAAACTTATGTGGCAAATAAGTCACGATTTTAACAGTCAATTCAGATAGGACAGAACTTGGAGAATGATAACAAGTTGAGAAATTGACAGAAATGACAGATTCTGGAGCTGCCAGAAAAATGGCATAAGGGAGTTACAAGAGCATAAAACTAAAAATAGAGGCTGGCTTTGATACCATGTCAGGCCAGGAGGTAACTCCTCAAATGAAATCTATTTATTCATTTAGATTGTTCATAGTTATATATCTGAGGGAGTGACTCTTGGGTTTCATCTCCAGATGACTCTTCCTTTTCCATTATTTATTATTTACACTATTTACAATTGTTCACCCAATCCCCATGATTAAGTGTCAACAAAAAGGACCTAATGGTTCTAAGTCCACTGTGGCGCATAGGTCAAGTAATTCTGAGAATCTGAAGAATCCCAATTCCAACACTACTCTTGTAGACCCATATATGACTCATTATATGTCATCTCTACCATCAGGGGAGGAAAACCAATTGTTAATTAGTATGACACCAAATTCAACCATAATTTTGGCATTTGCAAAGAGTTGGAGAAAAGGTACCCACGTATCAAACCATTTAGATAGTGACAAGGAGTCAACAAATATGTCGGATCACTCAACAATGGAAACATCTCAAGGAAAGGAGGTGGTTGTCTCAGATAATCCCTCAGGTTGGATAGATGCTTGGAAGAGGAAAGGCAAGAAATTAAAGATAACGTATAATCCCGGAGCCTAAGTCCGGGACAAAAAAAAAATGTAATGTTGTGTAGTGTGTAGCGTGATTAGGGGAAGATTGATGTATTGTGATGTGATGTAATTCATTTTTGATGGATCAATAGAATTTATCGACTTAAAAAAATAAAATAAAATATATATGTTAAAGATATAAATTTAGCAATTAATTAGGTCTAACTACATTAAATGTGGTTCTTTTTATGTTTTTTTGGTTTTAAAAATTAGTTAATAAACAAAAACTTAATAAAATTGGTGTCTTTTGTTTTAAAAATTAACTAATTTCCACCGTTATAGATTCATAAAGTTAAAAATTCCAGAGAAATAAACAAAAGCTCAAAATGACCAAAATATTTCTTGTAGATTCACAAGGGCATTTCAAATCTATCCACCAATATCATTGAAGATAAAGGAAATTTAATATTTCAAAAAAAATTAATAAATTTTGCTAATGTAAAACAAAATAATAAATGCAAAAATTTATAGTCAAAACATCAATTATTATGAAGTCAACCATAAATGGATTTCTATAGTCTTGGCCATTCAATAATATGTGTCTTTATAGAGTTTGTTTCTAAGTTGCATGAGGTTGTTAAATCTACGTTGATATATTTTATTTTCGACTTTTATTTGATATGTTTGATCTTTTTTAATAATTTATTAATGTGTTAAGATAATTTCTCTTGTTGGAGTATACAACTCCTACTCGGTGTGATTATATTTGATTGTTAGGATTGTTAATAATTATTTAATAGAGTTTATCTCTACTACAAAACTCAATTTTCAATTTTCTAGGAGGTGATCAGATCTAGCTGGTTTGAGATATATTCTCCAACTAGTTAGCTTCATAAATTGGTGTATGGTAAAGATATTTTATCAAGCGAGTGACTATGTGTCCAAGATAGTTTATCTATCTTGATACAACATTTTTATATTTATATTTTTATTATTAGTGTTAAAATCCGTACAAAACCAGCACCCTACACTTAATTCCTAGTAGAGTTAACAAATCTACTAATTAAATACACAACTAGATTCATTAACACAATAAAATTCAGTGGAAGGATATATACCGATTTCAATCAAAATAACACAAACAAATACTATCCAATCAAATCAGTTCATCATTAACAATGATTCAAAAACTACTTAGGCTCCCATCCCTAGATAATGGCCCAAATGAGAAAATATGAATGCCTTGAATATGATCCAACAGATCTGCCCTAGATTGGTGCTCGACCTCCTTAGAAGCTTTGGATCTCCAAGATCCCTCCTATGCTTCCTTGGACTCGACAATATGGAGTATTTCACTCTTCCTCCTCTCGAGGCTATCTTCCACAATATGGTGTGTCTTCTCCCTCTCCCTAGCTTTGAATTTATGACTTTACATTGAGCTAAATGCCTAACTGTAATCTTTAAAGTGATTGACGGTCGAGATCAGATCTCGCATCATTTGAGATCAATGGTTGATATTAAAACAAAATTTTGAAGTAAATTACTTTACTTTTATTAAGTTTACTTTAGCTTAATGAGCCAACATAATAGTTATGTGTTTTTCCTAAGTTATAAAGTAACTTACTCAACTTAGAGCAAGTATCCTTAAGAGATCTTATGTGTGACTTTTGCATACCTAGACACTTAGGCTTTTGAATAAGTACCTATCTGAGCTACAAACATCAACACTCCCTCTTAGCGAGGGAGGTAATTTTGTCCCCTGGAAATGTCTTCAATCCCAAACCTCTATTTGTTGCCTTCATTTCTCCCTCTGAACTAGAATCCTTCTTTTCCACCTAGCTTGGAAAGATCCTCGAAGTCCAACTCCCCTTGGCATTATTCCTAGAAGCATCCTATTGTTGGAAATCTTATAATGTCATCTCGTACCAAGAGACCTCCTTGAAACACTTGGAGGAATCTGTCGACTACACCTCCAGCCCTGAACTTGAAGGCTGACTCCCTATAAGTTGCTAAACCATCAAACCCTACAACTCCTTGTTCTATATCATTGCAATGCCTTGTGCCATTTCTCTTATGATAAGTCCTACTATCACGATTTATTTTCTTCTCCTTGTGACCTTTGTGATAGGTCCTTCCAACACTCACAAGAAATCTACTGGTTTATAGATTTGTAAAGATATTCCTTGTGGGTCTGTCTCGGTCCTTTGAGACACCCACATAAAACTATTACTAATCCCCTAACTGGCACAGTCTCCATTTATCCCTTTGAGGGTTGAACTCCGCTAATCCTAACGGAAATCTATACTTACGCCATGCTCAACCAACCACTACTAACTCTTTCCTATTTCATTTTATCCCCTACTTAGAAATTCCTTGTTGGCCATTATATCTCATAGCTCCTTGATCATGCATATTGCGACATTCTTCTCATGACATGATCCTCCTTTGCACCCACAAATTTGGGTTGTTGTAGGATCTCCTTTAACAATCTCTTCAGTCTGGCCTTGTTGGCTTCCACTAGTGCCAACCCCATCATACTTGGAGGCCCCTCACACAAATTTGGATACACTTGTAGCATCAAATCCCTTTTATTATTTCCATTCTATCTTTTCCACAATTCACAATTATTTGAATTGCCCTGGTCCATATCCCCTGTGATGACCTATTCCTTAGCCCACACCACATTCCCTTGACATGTAGCACCGATTTTCCCACACAATTGGATTTTTCATGACTTATGAATTGTCAGGCATGGATCCTTGTTTGTGCAACTACTCTTTCATTGTTTTGAATTGATATATCCACTGCTTGCAACTTATGGTTTCCTCTTTGTGCTCATTATACTGGTTGATGAATGGCAGCTACTTGTGCCACTCTCCTTTTCCATGAAATGGAAGCTAACCATAAACTCCTTTACCTACATATATATGTCAAACCTTGTCCATGCCTAGAGCTCCAATGTGGTTACCTTATGTGGACCTATTCGATGACCTCACCTGCACTTGTGCTCAATCTATTGACCACTGGTCATGTGCTTGTTGCACCCTATGCGATCTAAAATGTGACACCCGAAGTCCATTGTAGCCTGAAATGTTCCCTACACCTCTGCCATAACCCCACAACTTGTCAACACTGCTACCGATTCTTTTCATGTGGCTGACCTAGTCTTCTTTATAAATCCTAATGGTCATTTTCCTACATCGTTTGTGACCTTCCTTAATGCTAGTCTCATCTACATCCCAACCCTCAACATTCACCTATCTCTCTTGCCTTTAGTTTTAATAATAATGGATGTCTCCCACTCTTCTATCTCTGGAACCTAGCCTTAACTTGTTGTTGGCTATGTATCTTAACAACTGGCTAGGTTTCTTGTTCATGATGGCTTGGCTTTGTTCACTGACCACTCTCTCTTAGCTTAATGTTTTGGTTGTGTTTATTGCCAATTTCTCCACCTTTTCCTCTATTGGATAACCTATCTATTGTTCAACCCCTTGTCGACCACCTCACCAACTCAACCTGGCCCTTGATCCCTACTCGTATCGATATATTTATTGGCTCCCTATGTTGTGCGCCCTAGTTATATTTGTGGCAGTTGGGTTTTATCCTAACATGTTGGTTGCAACTACCAGTGATTGGGTGGTTTGCCCCCTATTGGCCACCACTAGTTGTCCCCACCTTCTTCTTTTTTGAAATTTCCTTACAAAAAAATTATGCCTAGTCTTTTGAATGATCCATATAGCTGATTTTGACCTCTCTTTAAAATTTCAACTTTGTACGTTCATTATCAAACCTAGTCCCAATGATCCTATAAAAATTCAAAGCTAGTGATTCAGAGATTGTTTTAGAGTTTAAACTCTTATACCATGTTCAAATTCCTACAAACCTAAAACCTAGCACTTAATTCCTAGTAGAGTTAATATATCTACTAATTAAATACATAACTAGGTTCGTTAAGACAATAAAATTTAGTAGAATAAACTATACATATCTCAATCACAATGACACAAACATATTCTACCTAATCAAATTAGTTCATCATTAATAATGAATCAGAGCCGAGTTGGCCTCCCATCCCAAGATAATTTCCCAACTGAGAAAATACAAATGCCTTGAATCTGATCCAATAGATCTACCAACAGATCTACCCTAGATTAGTGCTTGATCTCATTGGAATATTTGGATCTCTAGGCTCCCTCCTGTACTTCCTTAGACCTGATTTTTTGGATTATCACACTTCTCCACCTCTTGAGGCTAGTTCCACTGTATGGTCTGTCTTCTCCCTCTCCCTAGCCTCACTTTTATAAATTTACATTGAGTTATCCCTAACCCTAATCTCAAAAGTGATTGACAATTGAGACTAGATCTCACCTCAGTTGAGATCAATAGATGAGGTTAATTTTTTTTGAAGTAAATTACTTTGTTTTTCCTAAGTTTAATTTAGCTCAATGAGCTAACATAATACTTATCTGTGTTTCCTAAGTTGCAAAGAAACTTTCTCAACCTAGAGTAAGTATCGTTGGGAGATCTTGTGGAAAACTTCTATATTCCTAGACCCTTAAGCTTATGCAAAATTATCTAATTGAGCTATAAACATAAAAAATGACATCAATTGATAGAGCAAAACACATTTTTTTATGTGCAAATGTCTACTATTTTCATTTTTAACATGGTACAAATATATCATTGTAATAATCTACATCTAACCAATATAGGAAACTAACTAGTTGGAGAATATATATCAAGTCATAGTAAGGAATTTGTTGCAGGGGAGAAAACATTGAAGACCTCCATTGATGGAGGTTAAGACAAGTATTTATTAAGGGGGAGCAATGGATTATGTATCTCCTACTTTTCTTATGCGTGATCATAATTGTGGTTGCTTTTATTATTGGTCTTTATTATGTAGAGCCGGTTCTTTATGTAGAGAGTTTGTTCCTAGTATTTAGGAAGTTGTGAGGCCTAATTGTATTTGAGAGATTCTCTCCAATGCGATGCTTCAACGAAGGTGTGATATTATAAAATTAAAGGAGGGGGAAAACAAATATATGAAGAAAAAAGGGTATAGAAGAGGTATATGAGGAAAAATGTTATAGTTGAATCATTCTTTGGAAGCATTCACATGGATTGAGAAGAGCCCCACTCTAGTTGCAGAGGTGATATGTGCCATTTTCTTTGAGGCAATTTTTTCCTATTTCTTTGCCATGCGTCATAATTGTCCCTCTTGATTGTTGTCAATTATTTCGCTATGGTTATACTGAGTGTGATCACCATGACATGAGAATGATAGAACTATTGGTTGATGTGAGGTAGTTAACGGTGAAAGGAGCTTATCATCACCATTGTTAAAGGGTAATGAGTTTTTCCTATTACAAATTATGAACTTCTTGTTGTGAAAGAGTTTCTCCATTAATGTGAAACTTTGTTTGTTGAAGCTTCTTTCCCCTATAAAGAAATCATTGACTCAGAGCTCCATTTCAAGAATGGATTGAAGTATAAATTGAAGCCTCTCAATGAATTGAATAAATTGAGACTTATGGTATATTAGGAGTCATAACAAAGGCCAAATGTATTGGAGGTCTTTCATCCAACACTAGTGCAAAGATCAAAAGTGGCGTGAGAAAGAATGTGAATATTGAAGTTCGATGGAGGTAATATCATACCATGCACCTATGTAGGATTATATATCCATGTGGTATTGGTTTGTGTGTTTCTAATATATCTATTGAAAACATGATTAGTTTTTATATGGTGAAATTCTTGGAGCTAAAGTTAATGTACATATTGAGATTAACATCCTTAATATGAAGTTACTTTGTTAGAATTCACTATAACAAATAATAGGTGAAACATGGAGATCCAAGAAAATAACTAAATCAAGATTATCATGAAGAATATTGCTAGTTGTGTAGCCTAATTATCTTCATAATTTATAGGTATTGTTATTTCATGTGAATTTGGACCCCAATTCCTAACAGGTGGGGGGTGTAGTGGGGCTTGCATCCATACTAGTGTTTCTAGGATATGCAAGTAGGGAAATGACAATTCTTTGGAGCTCCCTTTGGTAGGGATTCGGTGGAAGTGCCACCAAAGGGAAATGTTTGAAAAAAATTCCTTGTAAAATATTGTAATTTCATATTCAATCTAGTTTGTTCATCATTAGGTCACAAATCTGGTAAGCGGAAAGGATTATAGGTTTCATCCACAGAAAGTCTAAAAAACCTTCTGAGATGACAGAGACGAGAAAAATAGGCATACTCTTTAAGGATGTCATCAATGGCCATAGGAGGAGGCCGAGGGATGTATTTGTGCCCTAGGCCCAGCAGTTTGGTTTGGCTGAAGGAAAGAGGGACAATAAAGAGATTTTGAATAGCGAGATTTCTAATTCGACGATCAATCTAGGAAGGGGTCATTTTTCCAATCATATAAGCCAAATAAGAAGCGGGGCTAATGGAGAGCAACCAAAAAAGATGACGGGATTTGCTTACATGAAGAGAGCCTTGCTTTTCCCTTTGAGTCTGGTAGGAATTTGAGACACATATGGCTGGTGTGGCGCAAATGGGGAAGCTTCCGGATTCAAACCAGTGTTCTGGAAAGGCTAGTTTGGAATGGAAGCCGACTGCCCAGCAACAGATTGAGTGGAGCGAATTCCTCGGCGAAACCGCCCCCTGCCCGTCTCATTTTTTGGCCAGGATTGCTGAACCTGGGGAATTTGCTGCTATCTCTGAGGCTGGCTATGCAGTTGCTGAGGCTGGCTGCGCAGTTACTGGGACTGACTGCGCAGAGGCCTCTTTTGACTACGCAGAGGCTGCTGCTGCTGCTGCTGTGGAGGCTGGCCCTGCTGCTGACACTGCTGGGGCTGTCTACGTTGTTGCTGCTGCCAGTGTTGCTGCCGTTGCTTCTGCCGAGGAGCTGAAGCTGAAATGCCAGGTGATTGAAGCTCAATAAGATAAGCAAGCTGATCTTGCAAGGGCTTCAAAGTGGCATCAATTTTCTGTTGTTGGGCCTGGAGAGATTTAACAACTTCTCTCTGGACCAGAACAGAGATAACCTCTTCACGGGGAATGTCATTAGCTTGCTTAGCTAATTCTTCCCGAGTGCATTTCTGGCGGCTTGAGCAGCGTTTCTGGCAGAACGACGTTCAACTAGCTCAATTTGGAATTCATTGACTTGTCGATTGTAAGAAGACAAGGAAAGTGAAGTCCAATGAGCAGCAATAGTACTGCCATCAACCGGACCAGAGGAGCTAGTGAACTAGATATGCTGGAAAGGCCTGGCAAGTTGGTGAAGCTGATTTTGAAAATCTGAAGCAAGTTGAGAAACCCTAACTTTATTTTGCTCCACAATTGATTGCTCATGACGAAGATAGAATTCATGGCAATCTTTTTTGTATCTGGCAGTAAGAGCTTCAAGAACAAATTTAAGAGCATCAGAAGTATCAGGATCAGAAACTACAAGACCCAGAGTTTTAACCATAAGGCTTTGAATAACACGGTTGTCTTGCTGAAGAGCTTGAAATTTCTCAACAAGCGACTGAGATCTAAGCAAGATTTCAGTGGCTTTTTGGAAATCTTTAACTGCACATGAAATTAATTCGGTCCATGAATTGGGCATAGGCGGAATTTCTTCATTACTCGGAAGTTGACGAGCAAAAGACGATTTTGGAGCATGATGAGAAGTTGGCTGAGTGACTGACTGAGCAAATGAAACAGAAGGACCCCTCTACGCAGAAGCAGAAGGGCGTTGCGCAGTAGCTGGAAGGGGCTGCGCAGACCTAGGAGGAGGCTGCGCAGTTTCTGGGAGGTGCTGCGTAGTCTCATCCTCAACTGCTACATGGGGCTCGGGATCCAGATTTGCACCGAAAAGATTATGCCCGTGCAGGGTGAATTTTCGGTTAGCAATTTCTCGGTTTACAATTTCCTCAATCTCACGAGAAGAAAGAGTGTTATCCAAAATAAACTGCTGGATAACATTATCCATCTTATTCATCGCGGACACAGCGGAATCTTGTTCGGGAGGATCAAGATCATTACGAGATTGATGAGAGGTCGTCCTGGATCTAGTAGCAGGACCCGTAAACTCAGTAGGGTTCCTCGCCATGGACTTAGTTTAGGGCTTAAGCAGAAAAAGAGAATGAGGCGGGAACAATACTCAAAACACACCCAATAAAAATCGATAAAGAAGAACTGGAAATAAAAATGCTGAAGGACAAAAGATTATGCAAAACACATAATAAGTAGAACAAAAAAAGAGAATGAGGCGGGAACAATACTGAAAACACACCCAATAAAAACTGATAAAGAAGAACTGGAAATAAAAATGCTGAAGGACAAAAGATTATGCAAAACACATAATAAGTAGAACATATCTTTGTATTAACATCAAACTAGTTTCGTCCACAACGGCACTCATCAGTGATACAAAGAAAATGAGCTACTTGCTGTCCTTATATAGCAAAAGCGGACAAGGCAAGTGCATGGTAGAGTTGTTGAAGGTAGTTCAGATCGATCAATTTTAGAGCTGCCAATTCTCTTCTTTTTCCGTTCTTGGTGCAATAGAATTGATCCAATATCTATTGGCCTCATCCTCTCCAATAGATCTCCTGTCAAAACCAATCAAAATTCAAATAAAATGAATTAATTTTGCACATAAAAATCAAAGTGTCAAAAATTGGGAAAACAAACTCTCCAATTGAAATGAAATAACATCAATAAATAAATAAATAAGAAATCTAAGCTTCCCATAAGTCCCTGTAATGATCTCTTTGGCCTAAGAGAGCAGCCTCAAATGAATTTGCAACAACAAAAGTTTCAACCAATCAAATTTTCTAAAACAAATTTAGAAATTCATTTTTTGGGTGCAAATTCAAAGCTCCATTTTATGCCATTTTTTAGGCACAGTTAATGACCAAATATGGTCATGTAACCAATCCTAAAATTGCCTCCATGGTTTTGTATTTCCAACGAGTTGTCCTTAATCTCTTTTGGCGAAGTAGAACTCTAGATAGAGTCTTCCAAAGTCAGAATGTAAAAAATATATATACGCTGAAAAATGTACACCTAGACATAATTGAGCTTTTTAAAATATATACAATTATATATAAAATATACGAATTTAAAAAAAATATTTAAAATATAAAATAATTAAATTAAAAGTTTATTAATTAAATATAAAAAAAAAACAATATTTAAAAAAAATAAAAAATGAATAGTGGTTTTTTTCTCATTTAATGATCCCATTAGTTTTTTAAGAGGAAGTCATCCGAATTTAAACAAGAACACAACAAATTACAGAGATAACCATAAACAAAGAGATGCAATGGAAATAATACTTGATTTCATTAATGTAAAATACTAAAATATGCTTATAAACCGCAATGGAAATAAACTAGCTAGGGTGATGGTAGCTTATCTCTGAGAACAGATGTGGTGGCTACATGCCTCTGAACTATGTTACAATGAGGCTCGAAGGCCTATTTATTGTTGAGAAACAATAGAAAACCCTTAACATCCCAAAACCAAACCCTAAAAGATGAAACGCCAAATTGTGGGCCTCGTTTTGGGTAAGTTGGTACATCAACTTCTTGGGGTCGTAACTTTGGCACTCAATCTTTGTTTGACGCGTACAGTAGCTTGTTAGAAAGATCTATCCGAACACTACAAATTTGGAAAAACAACATCTGTCCATGGACCGATGTTGCTATCAGATTTCCCAAAAAACGTTGTTTACGGCCTCAAAACGGCTCCAGAAGTTCAGGACCTGAAAAGCTGCTAAAAATAGTAAATTGTGCTATAATTACTAAAACTAAAAAATTGAAAGAGACAGTTGTGGGGGTCTAAATGGGATAGGTGGCTGGCCACCAACATCCACCTAGATCATTTCTCTCCCCTTAGGAATCAATGGTCCCCATTGTGTTGATTTCGTCCACCTCCTGAACTTGGTCCCTGGTGAGCTGTTCTGCAATCTTAGATGTGTCTAGTAATGGTGGGAAGCATGGTCGAGGACGATGCACATTGAACACTTGGTGCAGGTGAAGGAATGGAGGAATACTATGCTCCAAAGCAATGTTTCCCACAACCTTAGTAATGCTGTAAGGAGCATGTCGGAGTGCTCTGATCTTCTGATGGGTTCTGGTAAAGTGTTCTTTCTACCGATGCAACCAGACTTTGTTGCCCACCTGAAACTTGTGTTGTACCCCTATGGGTGAGGAGAAGTTGTTCCTGTGTTCTTTCATGACCGTTTCCCTTTGTTGTTGCTACTGTGTGGAGGAACCCTTTGCAGGGGTCATGGATGTGGCAATGATCTTCCCCTTTGGGAGTGAACCAGACAAAAAATGAATTTCCTAGTCTGGGAAACGATCTTGCTGCATTTATTAGCAGAGATCAAAGAGGTGGAAATAGGTGGGGCTACCTCTGGTATTTTGTATAATGAATTACCCAAAGTAATAATAACAACGAGAGTCCTTGACTCATACACAACATGTCGCCTCCACAAGTATGGTTGGCCAAATAGTACATCACAAACATCTAGAGGTGCAACATCACACAATACCTCGTTTGTGAAATGCTTGATGCTGTAGGGAAGGCAGCACTACTGGTGAACTAAGAGATCTCGTCCTTGGTGAAGTCACCTGATACTGTACAGTTGTGGGTGTGGTGTAGTCGGTAGGCCCAACTGCTTCACGACCTATGCTGAAATGAGGTTCTTTTGGCTACCACCATTGACAATGAATTGTAGCGGTGAACCCTTCACCCACATCTGTGAGTGGAAAAGCCATTCCCCCTCCTCTGGATCTCCAGGCTCATTCTTCTGGATCTTGGTGGTGGCAGCAGTGATGTTGGGCTCCGCATCAATGATCTGCTTCCCTTTGCCATTCCCCTTGTCGGGTTTTGACTCAGGGTTGGAACATGCATTTAATTTTGAAGCTTTCAACTTGACCACTAGCGATTGCTTGGTCTAACAGTCACTTGTGTTTTGAGTGGGGATCTTATGGAACTCACACCACTTTCCTGTGTCCTTCTTTGACTTCGTGGTGTTGTTCTTTTCTTGTGGCTTCAATAGGTTGTCTTGGGTCACCCGGCCTTGGCTTTGTCCTCTAGTCTTCTTATTTGTAGGTCCAAAGTCTTGCTTCTTCTATTTCAACTTCTGCTCGATTTTGATAGCGTATCAGTACGCCGTGCCAAGCGAGGAGATGTTTAGGAACACCATCTCTTCTGAGATGTACATGTTTAGGCAACTGCGGTATTTGAGTACTAGATGAAGCTCAAAATCTTTGATACCCAACTGTGTGCGAAGGATATGAAAAATTTTGGTGAATTCAGACACATCTTGGTCTCGTCCCTACCACAGCATGGTCCACTTTATGTATTTGTCCTCATAACTTTTGACAGGGTAGTACTGCTCCTTGATGGAATCCTGGAAGGAATTCCAAGTGGGTGCAGCTAAAAATAGTGAGCCCGTACTTTCATCCTTCTACTCGCAGTAGGTTTCCCATTAGTCCTTGACGTGGGGGGCTGCTTTGAGAAGAGCGAAAATAATCTTTTCCTGACTAGAAAGATCATGAACAGAAAAATACCCATCTAGCAAATTTAACCATTTATCTACGGCATCTATGTTTGTTTGACCCTCGGAGATGTGGATTTAAAAATTAACTTGTACCTTAAAGGATGTGGCGTTTCCAGAGTAGCTGTTGGAAGCCGATGCGTCGCCTCTGGGTAGCCGCTGAAGAATCTGGGCAAAGTTGTCCATCATCGCATTCCTTTGTCACTTGAGGGCTTCTTTGAGCAAGATTTTGATAGGATCTCCTGCCCCCTCATCTTTATTTTCATTCGCCATGGGAGGCTGGTCTTGCAAAGGTTCGACCAGTTCAAGCCCTAACTCCTTATATCCTGACCTCGTTGGGAACATGCAAAGAAAAACAGAGAAAAAATAGACCGCTCTGATACCACTGATCCAGATTTAAACAGGAATGCAACAAATTATAGAGATAACCATAAACAAAGAGATGCAGTGGAAATAATACTTAATTTCATTGATGTAAAGTACTGAAATATGCTTACAAACAACAATGGAAATAAACCAACTAAGGCGATGGTAGCTTATCTCTGAGAAGAGATGTGGCGGCTACATGCCTCTGAACTGTGTTACAATGAGGCTTGAAGGCCTATTTATTGTTGAGAAACAATGGAAAATCCTTAACATCCCAAAACCTAACCCTAGAAGATGAAATACCAAATTGTGGGCCTCGTTTGGGTAAGTTGGTACATCAATTGGAGGAATGGCTCTGTGGCACTCAGAGGTTCTGATCACACGCGATCTAAAGATGCAGCAGACTGCAACAAGAAAACCTGTCATCGTGGACTCTCTCGGCAAACCCATCAACCCTTGCATGCCTCGCAGGGAATTAGATGGCAACATCGTGGGGAAGACGAGGGTGCAGGCACCCAAGAACTGGCGTGAAAGGAGAATGGAGAACAACATTGGCGTCTTCTCCGAGTTGATTGTTGTCGTCGAAAAACTGCAAGCAGAGGAATGGAGACTCTCACGAAGACATCGAAGTCTCTTTGCTACTAGGGGAACAGATCTCGAGCCACAGGCAGCGCTGGAGGCCGGATCTGGAACCAGATCTACTTATTTTCACATGAAAATCTCTTCTCTCTGGTCTGACATGGCTTGGATCAATAAGGAATGGCCAATCCATAGCCAAGTTCAACCGATCAAGGTAGAAATCGACGGCATTGGGCCTTTGACTTTTAGGATTCAGTTCCTAGCTGGATCCAAAGGGGCAGCCAGAAAATATGATGATCAGGTCTGTGGAGCCAGATTTGATGCAGATATGGTTGAGACGAATTTGGAAAATGGGGCAGATTTGATTTAAATGACTGCTTTCAAATATTTGTTAGAACACCTAAGGGGAACTCAACACTAATATGGGTTTTAGCAACAGACAGTGTAAGAGATCTGAAATACAACATTGCAAACCAGATCAGCTACCCAGCTAACAAGCAACACCTAATAACAGGAGGCAGATCTCTTCGGGACTTCCTATCCATAAAGGATTACAATATAATGCCAGGATCTACAATTATCCTCAACCTAAGACTATTAGGAGGCACAACATCTGGCAAAGAAATGGTAGGAGGCAACGGATCTAAATCAACCCATATCCCAG
The DNA here is from genome assembly GCA_000404065.3 of Pinus taeda. Classification (NCBI taxonomy): domain Eukaryota; kingdom Viridiplantae; phylum Streptophyta; class Pinopsida; order Pinales; family Pinaceae; genus Pinus; species Pinus taeda. The sequence goes on along the minus strand of APFE030032390.1, from coordinate 2,985 downwards.
ATTCACTCCAACAGCATAGAGGTGACAACCACAAACCAGATTCGCATCAGCAACATAGAAGTGAAGGAATATCCTACAAGCATGTTCTACAAGGGGGAAAATCTTCTACAGCAGCTCCAAAGCAAGCCGGATCAGAACCTAGCCCATACATAGTGGAGCAACTGCAGCATACACCAGAACTAACGATAGATATATCAAAAGCAGAGGAGGTATGTAATAGCTATGAAAAACAAGCAATTTTTTGCCTTTTTAATGTATTTTGGCCCAAACCTTTTGATCTGTTCCATTGGATTTTCACACACTGGACTATGGATTGTGAGATCCATCTTTGCTCCAAAGGGTTTTTTATAGTAAAGTTCCAAACAACAGAGGTTAGAGATCTTGTGATTCAGGAGGGACCTTGGTTTTGGGGATCCTCAGGCCTCTTTATCATTCCTTGGTTCCCGGAGTTCGATGCAAACACTTTCATTGTTTCCAAGATGCCTGTATGGGTATGCCTTCATAATCTTCCTATACATTTCTGGGACCAAAGGATCCTGGAAAGCATAGGCAACACCATTGGTAGATATATTAAAATGGATACACAAAGATTGGAGGAAAGAATTTTTACCTTCGCACGTATCTGTGTGGAAGTTGACCTCAGTAAAGGTCTATCGGATTGCATTTAACTGAAGCACAAAGATCGCATCTGGATGCAGTCATTAGACTATGAAAACACAACGTTCAGATGTAGAATATGTCGGCAAACTAGACATCTTCAAAATGCATGCCCAGATTACAAAAAGGGCAGTCGTAGGAAGAAGAAATTCGGCAAACAGCGGAAGGGATGGAAGTTCAATCCACCAGAATCAGATGAGGAGGAAGAACCCCTCCCAAATGAGAATAATCGAACAGAATCACAGAAGACACCCTCTCAAAAGCCTATAGAAACGCAATCAGAAAAGAAGCCAAATCCAATGGAAATCAGTGGAACCAAAAGGCAACATTCACCAGATACCTCTAACTCAGATAAGGAAAACCCCCAACCAAGGGATGGGAATCCACTTCATCTCATCCCCATGGTGCCGTCCCAAGGAGAGTGGCACAAGGTTGAGAAGAAAAAGGGGCGGAAAACTTGAAAGCCCCCAATATCATCTCAGTTGCCCCTGTAGTGGAACACCCTCTCTGGGGTCTTTGTTTTTAGTCTCTTGTTCACCATCTCGACACGCACAAGCCGGGAGATCATGGATGCAATGGTTATCTACATTTCCTTAAATGCAATGGTTATCTACATCTCCTCATATATGAGGAGGCCTGTGCCTCTGTTTAGTTGGTAGTTTTTCTCTTTCATGTTTTGGGGCAGGAATGAGTTTACTCATCCTGTGAGCTCTATGATTTGCAAATCATATAGCAAATGAATGCTTCGGCATATACTATGTAACTTTTTATCTTGGTAATAAACAGTTTGATCTTTTCTTTTGGAAAAAAAAAGTTGGTACATCAACTTCCCGGGGTCGTAACTTTGGCACCCGATTTTCGTTTGACGCATATAATAGCTCGTTAGAAAGATCTATTCGAGTACTACAACTTTGGGAAGAACAACATTGGTCCATCAACCCAAGTTGCTCCCAAATTTCCCAAAAAACATCATTTAAGGCCTCAAAACGGCTCTGGAAGTTCAGGATCCGAAAAACTGTGAAAAATAGTAAATTGTGCTACAATTACGGAAACTGCGAAACTGAAAGAGACAGTTGTGGGGGTCCAAATGAGATAGGTGGGTGGCCACCAACATCCACCTGGATCAGGAAGAGAATGAGATTTATAAGGGGAGTAGTATATAGGAAGAGTAGTGTCGAATGCCCAAAATGAAATGGAAAAGAAGAGATGGAAATTATTAAAGGGAGAGTATGGAAGAGGATGGGAGTGGGAACTTCTTTTATATATTATATTAAAAAATTACAGTCGCTTAAAAAGAACGATCCCATAGCTTATGTTAGGTAAGAGAAAGGACTCATAAGGAACGCCCATAAGGGTTAGAAATTGTGATTTAATTTGATTTGGGCTATTATTATTATTTTATTAATAATATTTATATATATTATAATATGTATTTTAAATTCTTGAATCTAGTTGTTTATAGGATAATTTAGTTAATAAAATAATGATTACTAAAAACTATTTAAATTAAATATTAATATTTGCAATTTAATTAATTAATAAATCACAATTAATTTAATTAATTAAGGTTAATATATTAATTAAATAAAATAAATAAGTTAATTTATAAAGTAAATTATATTTTGTACATTTTAAGTGAAGGTGGTGAAAAACCTTGAAAATTAATTGAACCTTAAAGAAGCACCATTTGAGAACTGTAAGTTCAAACTCAGCAAAATTAGAGTCATCATGACGCTTGCAAGAAACAACACCCGATGAAGCAATTAAAGTGGAAAATCGATAAAAATGAAAATCCCACAAAAGAAACCAAATGAAAGCATTTAAGAGGTAATATGATCAAAATTTATATAGCGAGTCCCCATTATTATTATGAAGATAAAGTAAAAGTGGCGAGGTTGTTGTTTTGCCAAAAAATATAGTTACCAATCAAACGAGAAAATGATCTAGTATTCGTTTTTTTGAGGTAGCAAAAAATCACTCAATTTTGAAAAATGGTGATTTAGAATACATCTTTTTTTTTGGAGCATATTTTTGCCACTTTAATTTTTTTTTTATGTATCAAGTATGGACAATTTTTTTAAATGTTAGTGATTTCCATGCGGATTTTGAAAAGTGTTGATGCAGCATCAACACATTTTTTTAGAGGGCTTATTTTTGACACTTTAAATTTTTTATGTATCAAGTGTCAACATTTTTTTTTGCTAGTGATTTTCATCTTGATTTTGAAAAGTGTTGATGAGCATCAACCATTTTTGTTTAGAGGGCTTAGTTTTTACATTTTAAATTTTCTAATGAATTAAGTGTGGATATTTTTTTTTTAAATGTGGA
>APFE030032373.1:0-14056 GCA_000404065.3 Pinus taeda | reverse complement strand
GATCTTGATTAGTGTCTTCTCTCTGATAGTTCCTGCTTTCACTTGGAGAATGATGATCTCTTACTCATCTCTGATCGAAAATGGAGTGGCAAGTGTGAGAGGGGAAGCTTCTAGAAGATTCCATGATCTTCCACCTCGCATTTTTGTCCCTGCCATTTGTCCATTCCCAACCATTGCACCCTACAGAGGAGCAAAACAGTATGCATCGCACCCTACAGAGGAGCAAAACAGTATGCATCGAACCCTGTACATTGGGAAGGTGATATGCATCGCACCCTCTACATTGAGCTTTAAGTATGGTCCAGTTTTGACCATTTATGAGCAATTTTCAGTGGAGAACTTCTGGTAGATGATGTAATCAATTGACCTTGTTCCTTTAGGAAGTGAAGCAACACTTTTAGGGACTTAAGAGCCCTTAGTTTATGGACATTTGTGATTAGGGTTGAAGTTCCCAAAAATGTCTATAACAAAAAGCAAAGGTCATATTGAAAATGTTCGTCAAGGACAATGTTATCCCTCATATTAGTGACTATAAATCGACCGCTGACATTTGGACGACAATCAAAAACCTGTACGAGACGCAGAATACAAACGGTGTCTTGTCACTTAAAGGCAAGATGTTTGCATTGAAGATGGAGGGAAATGAGTCCGTTGCTAGATTCATTGTGACAGTTAAGGATCTGAGTGATAGATTGGGAGCAATCGAAGAGAAAGTTTCCGATTCAGATCTGGTCACGCTCACATTGTACAGAATGATTGATGAATACCAGACATTCATCACAGGGCTGTCAGCAAGGGAGAAAGTGCCTTCATTTGAAGAGCTGACTTAGATCGTGCTAGAGGAAGAAGAGCGACGGAAAAATTTGAAAGCTTAGAGAAATGACCTTGTTCTAATGGTAAAAAGGAGACAGTACGGAGGGAAGCAGCAGCAACACCAGTAACCACAGTAGCAGCAGCAGAAAGGAGACAACACACTTGAGAAGAGACCATTTAAAGGTATGTCTGCTAATGATTTTCCCATCAAGAAATTTTTTTACTGTGGAAAACCTGGTCATTGGATTAGAGAATGTTATAAGAGGCAAGCAGATGAAGGACGAAACAAACAAAGAAAACATAAGGGTTACTTTGTTGGGGAAGAAGAGGACCACAACCACAAACTTCGACTATTTACAGTCGATTGTGCTCTTTCAGCTTCAAAGGAAGATGAGGACAACGTATGGTATGTCAACTCTGGCGCATCCTCACATATGACTGGTAAGAAGGATTGGTTTGAATTTCTTGAAGAAACTTCATATGTGTCGAAAATTTATTTAGGAGATGATAGTGGATATGAGATCAAAGGACATGGTGACATTCCTGTAAAGTTACCTAGTGGTGACATTAGAAATCTTAAAAATGTATTGTATGTTCCAGGAATTAAGAAAAATTTGGTCTCTGTCTCAATGATTACTGATCAAGGTATGCAAGTTCAATTCTTTAAGAATAACTGTGTCATTAAGGATAGCCAGATGGAAACAGTTGAAAAAGGAGTGTGCATGGGGAGCTTGTACATATTAGATGCAAAGAGTATGCCACAACAAGCAATGGTGTCAGTCGGATCAACAATCGAAGATCTCTGGCACCAGAGATTCGGCCATCTTAATTTGCAAGACCTCATCTTACTTCAGAGAGAAGGTATGGTTGATGGACTACCTATTTTTCATAATGTTAAGCTAGATTGTGATGGATGTGCATTAGGGAAAATGCGTAGAGAAGAGTTCCCTTTGCATGTTAACAGAAAGGAAAGGGATATTTTAGAATTGGTGCATACAAATATTTGTGGACCTATGCAAACTAGGTCATTAGGAGGAGCATATTACTTTCTCTTGTTTACAGATGATTGCACTAGATATTCATGGATATACTTTCTGAGTAAAAAGATTCAATCCTTTCAGTATTTTAAAGAGTTTAAATCTATGGTAGAGAACCAGATAGGAAAAAGGATAAAAATTCTCCGCTCAGATCAAGGGGGAGAATACACGTTGGGAGAGTTCATGAATTTATGCAAGCATCATGGGATTGTGGAGTAATTTACAGTGCCACACACTCCACAGCAGAATGGAGTGGCAGAATGGAAGAACAAAACTCTTGTGGACTGCGCAAGGAGCATGCTAAAGGTAAGGGTCTATCGAATGGTCTTTAGGCAGAAGCTATTAACACTGCTGTATACTTAAAGAATAGGAGTCCTACTAGAAGTTTAGGCTTCAAAACCCATTTTGAAGCATTGCTTGGATTCAAACCAGCAGTTAGTCATTTAAGAATATTTGGATCAAAAGCTTATGCTCATATACCTAAGGCAGATAGGAAGAAGTTAGACCCCAAAGCCTTGAAATGTATATTTGTTGGATATGGCACTGAGTTCAAGGAAAATAAGTTATATAATCCTGTGACTCACAAGGTTTTTGCAAGCAGAGCTATCATATTTCATGAACAGGTTGAAGAAAGAAAGGAGGATTCTAACAGTGATTGCCACATTCCATTGCTTATAGAAGAAAACAATGAGGAAGATGAAGAGCAGGAGCAGAAACAAGAAGAATAAGTAACAGATAATGTAATCAATGATGATGCAAGCACTAAAATAGACAGAGTTGAGGTAAGTCCACTACCAAGGAGATCAAGTAGGAAAACTCGATTACCTTCTAAATTAAGAGACTATGCTTTAATGTCAAATATTTTAAACATTGTAGAACCTGCAAATTATGAGGAAGCAAGTAAATCTGATTCATGGAGGGCTGCAATGTGTGAGGAAATAGAGTCAATAAACAGAAACCATACTTGGGATTTGGTTGAATTGCTTGAAGGTAAAACCCCCATAGGATGTAAATGGCTGTATAAACCAGAAATAAATGCAGATGGGAGTATAGAGAGATTTAAAGCTAGACTGGTAGAAAAGGGTTACTCACAGCAAGAGGGAATAAATTTCGATGACACCTTTTCTCATGTAGCCAAATTAAACACCATTAGAATGTTAATTTCCTTAGCACCAAAACACAAATGGCAGCTACACCAGCTAGATGCTAAGTCTACATTTCTAAATGGTGAATTGAAGGAAAAAATTTATTTAGCATAGCCTCAAGGTTTTCTGAAAAAGGGGCAGGAACATTTTGTTTGCAGATTGAAAAAGGCTTTATATGGTTTAGAGCAAGCACCGAGGTCTTGGTACGAAAATGTTGATTGTTTATTTTTAGAGCATGGCTGTCATAGAATTTTAAATGACCCAAATTTGTATACCAAGTACAATAATCAGAGGCAGATTATTTTGATTTCTTTGTATGTGGATGACATGATTATAACAGGAGATGCAGATGACTTAATGAGAGAAATAAAAAGGCTTATGACACAAGTTTTTGAGATGAAGGATCTCGGAAGCCTTCATTACTGTCTAGGATTAGAAGTATGCAGAGATATTGGGCAAACTTTTCTTACCCAAGGGAAGTATGCTAGAAATATGTTGGAAAAGTATGGTATGGATCAATGTAGATCAATAGCGACACCTTTGCACCAGAATCTGAAGTTGAGAAGTGATGATGGCACTAAAGAGGTTGATGCTACAATGTACCGACAGCTGGTTGGCAGCTAGATATATCTTACAACAACCAGACCTGACTTAGCATACTTTGTTAGTGTGTTGAGCCAATTTATGTCAAAACTACTTGAAAGTCACTCGATAGTAGCAAAGAACGTGTTAAGGTATCTGTGTGGCAGTGTTAATTATGGTATTTTATACACTGACATATCTGATGTTACTCTAGCAGGTTTTTCAGACTCAGACTTGGCAGGTAACCTGGATGATCGAAAGTCCATCACAGGTTACGCATTTAACATAGGATCCGGGGTCATAGAATGGAGTAGTAAGAAGCAGAGTACTGTAGCTTTGTCATCGTGTGAAGCACAGTATCAAGCATTGTGTGCAACGACGTGTGAAGCGATCTGGTTGAGAAGGCTTCTCAATGATGCAGGAAAGGAATAGAACAATTCCACTTCCATCAAAAGTGACAACCATAGTACCATTAAATTGGCACACAATCGAGTGTTCCATAAAAACACCAAACATATAGACACTCAGCTCCATTTTATCAGAGAGAAAGTACAGTCAAAGGAAATTATTGTTGAATATTGTAAAACTTGTGACAATGTGGCTGATATTTTTACAAAGCCTCTTGTGCGAGTGAAGTTTTAATTGTTTAGAGGGATGTTAGGAGTCCAAGACAACCCTTTCTCCATTAAGGGGGGGAGTTGAAAATAATTAAATATTATTTTGTATTAATGGAGAAATGGTTACATAGTTGTAACGTATTTCCTTAGTTTAGGATTTGTTCCTAGAATTTAGGAGTTCGGTTGACACTTCGAGTTGTACTTAAATGATGTAATCCTTCATTGATTGATATACAGTGTACGAAAGTGATCTCTGTTTGTTTCGTGAGTGCAGTCTCTAGGTGCAGGCCACACGTATGAGCTACATCTCCTTCTTTTCAATTTTGTTCATATTTTATCTTTATATTCATATTGTATTAATGGTTATTATTATCCAAAAATAATCATGCAAAAAATATCAGTGAAAAGGAAGCGTGATGTATGGCTATATGGGGCTAAAACATCTCAAGAATATTCTAAATCTTGAGTGGCACCTAAAATATTAATGATTAGGTTAAACGTGGAGTCTCATAAATGAATCAGCAGTCACTAGAGTATATTGTTGAATTGTAATTGAAAATTAATCAGTCGCATATTTGAGCTCGAGCTTTGAGGCAACATATCGAACAACGAAATAGCTACTACACATTAAACTAGCTAGGCAATTGAAAGCATGCCATATGTACTTGATTATTCTTGACTAATGAATAACGTAGAAACTGTGTCATGCCATATGTACTTGAGTACATATTCTTGAGTAATGAATAACGTAGAAACTGTGTCCTGCCATATGTACTTGATTATTAGAAACCCTTCGAGCAGGTTGTTATAAATACAGATGGACATGTTGCTGGCAAAGTTTGGATAATTAATTCATATATCTGGAATTTCGGAATTCAACTCTCGGATACAACATCAAACCATTGAGTTTTTTTTTGCAGTGAGTAATACTATAGTATGACTTGCAATCTGGAGTCGAAATGACAATCACCTCATATGAGGCTTTTAGAAAATGCAGAGGCCTCCACATTGCACACATAACCATCGAAGAACTGCTTACCAGAATCAGAAGGTTTGATTTAACTAAATATTATATGGAAGTTACCCTTATAAGGATAGTCAATAGAAACCTCAGCACATAGAATTAAGTTAGACTACATCTGGAACCCACATCCGTTAATAATAGCTTTTAAGGTTAATGATTAACAGAAAGACTTTATTGAGTACCGAGGTAGTTGAGTGGAGGGAGGATATGTAGAGTGTACAGAGAACAAACGTTTATGTCATTGTGCAAAAAATTTTGTGCCTAAAATATCTATTAATTAATTAGTAATAAGAACAAAATATCTATTAATTAATTAGCAATAAAAACAAAAATTATGATACATCACAACTATTAATTTTGTTAATAAATTCATTCTAGTCACTCTATACAAATTAGAAACAGAGAAAGATCATTGTATTTTGAGTTCCAAAGGAATTATTGAAATGATTGGAGTTAAATTAGAATTTCTTTCCTAATCAAACATACACAAAATCACTAGCTCTTAAAAGCAGGTCCTTGTTCGTAATTCATTTCCGATGTAATTGAAAACTCTTCGGTGATAACGTACATCTATGATGGAAATTCATCTGTCTACCAATTAATATTAGTTTAGTCAATGGATAAACCTACGATCAAGGCATTTTCCAACTAACCATACATGTTTATAAATCAAAATTCACTTATCAAAGTGAAAATTGTTTCTACTAATAGTTTCGTCATGAATAAACCTACAATGAAGGTATCTTTCAATTAACTATGCAAACTCATAAATCAAAATTCACTTATCAAAGTAAAAAGGAATTGTTTACTTTCTGGACTAATGGATTTTTTTGTAATGGATAGTAAATACTTAACGCAAGAAATTGAAATAAATTAATTTACACATAATAAATTAATTAGCTAACTAAAAATACAAACATATTCTTTTTAAAACAATTCTGTAAAAATAGAAATTCTCATTTTCAGTTAATTTAAATATCACAATTTTTTGACTAAACAAGATTTTCTCTAACAAAATTACTAAACTTCAAATGAAGCCATATTTAGAAAAAAATACTATAAAACACTTTAAGAATGAAAGAAATTTAAATACTTATAAATAATTTGGGTAACTAAAAATGAAATAATCTAGATATATAGAGAAGCTAGTTATTAGTTAAAAGTGAAAGTACCGTATTCTCAAGCATACAAGCTACTATCTATTAAAAATGCAAATAAATACTAAATTCCCAAATCATTCATAATACAAGCTACTATCTATTAAAAATGCAAATAAATACTAAATTCCCAAATCATTCATAATTGAAATTTTATTAGATAACCTTCAAGTGTATTTGCTAGTAACGTGTTCAAAATATAAAATAACTCGATAAATCATAAATCTTTAGAGAAAAACATTAATTTTTTTAATTAAAAATAAAACAAAATAATAATATTAATTTCTTTTAATTAAAATAAATAAAAATATACAAAATAATACATGTACATTTACAGACTTAGAAAACAATACATTATCTATAAACTTACAAAACAATTTTAGACCACTATCTAAATAACCAACCTTAAATAGTTAAAAATTTACTACTCATGAAGTAATGATAAACATCTCCCAAGGATAACGAAGAAAGGTACCCCATACCTAAAGTCCCTTGCAATTGGAAGGGAATATATAAAAAACTTGGAAGGGAATATATAAAAAAACAAACATCAAATTTAGGAAAAATATTTCACATAACTTTAGTACAAATTTCTTCAACCATCCATGGTTAAAAGTGCCCATATAATTATATGGAAACAAATGTACCTCATTTAGTGCATTTAGGTTTTCATCCCTATTACCGTAAATGAATATAATCCACGACATGAGTGAACTACAAATAATGAACATGGAAAAGTTTCATTGGGGTATATTTTAGATAACCAGCCATGTGCATCTAATTATGAAATGAACTTAATAAATTAAATACTAATCCTCGTTTCATTTAGTGCATTTAGGTTCTCATCCGGATTACCGTAAATGAATATAATCCCTGACATGAGTGAACTACAAATTAATGAACATGGAAAAGTTCAATTGCGATATATATTTAGATAAACCAATCATGTGAATCTAACAATGAAATGAACTTAATAAATTGAATATTAATCCTTTTTGGTTGAAACCAACATTAATCCCTTTAAATGTTGACTACAACAAATCGGCTATGGCATCTATTGTCTTTCGACAATTTTGAGAGGTAGTATCCATATTTGAGCGCAAAATTACCATCCTATGTGGGAAGTATCTATGAAAAATTATTATTTTATGTGGGAAATATACTGGAAGATGAGAAAAATCATATGTTTAGTAATTTTCAAGACCATATATTTTGATAGAAGGTTATTGTAATAAGGTTTTATGTTTAAAAAAATATACATAAATAAATATTGCAAAATAATATGGTAATTCATTATTTTATGGTACCTTTTCATATGCCACTAGAAAAAAATCATAAATTTGATGAGTGATGTGAGGGTGTTTAAAATATAGAAGCTACACCATCAATTATTTTGGTTTTTCAAAAAAAGCTTACATATTACTTGATGATTAACTATTGTTTCTATTATATTAGGTAATTTATTTTAGATCATTATTGCTATTGTGAATTGACATATGAAATCCACAAAATCTATTTGGAGTTGGTCCATGAATATTGTAAAGATCAACCAATGTGCTTAGAGAGCACAAAATTGTCTACAAGTATAGTTTACTCTTATTAGACAAGTCTAATTAGTTGAAGTTTTATTTCAATTTTTCATGGTTAAGTGTGAAATGTTGAAGAGATAATGACTAAATATGATCTTCCTATGAAATATTCTCACCTATATGAAAGGGGAAAGTAGTCATATGCACATACCCATCCTATTATTGAACATTGGTCTTGGGTTGGCATTCACCGTTAATATAAGCACAACCTAGAGAATAAACATAACCATGAAAATGAGCTAATGGTCACTTATAGAGAGAAACACAGAATTATAAAGATAAAAATATATTTGTTTTTGTTCACACAAACACACACAAATTTGAGATCAAGTAATAACATACATGTAAATTTTAAGGAATTTACATATCTTAGATATAAGTTGTTATGGGAACTTGATGTTCACTTACATCTTAAAATTTTGCATATAGCACAATCTAGAGAGTCAACAAAACCATGAAAATGAGATAATGCTCAGTTGTAGACACAAATACAAAATTATAAATATGAGAATATATTTATTTGTGTTCACACAAACACACACAAATTTGAGATCAAGTAATAACATATATGTAAATTTTAAGGAATTTACATATCATAGATATAAGTTGTTGTGGGAACTCATGTTCACTTACATATTAAAATTTTGTATATTTGGATCATGATACTTATGTCATGAATGACAATTTCATTAATGAAAATAGAAATGATTGTATGATGCTTCACATTATGTCAAGCATTAATTGGATAATGCACTTATACATGTAACTAGATAAGCCTCTATTAATAATGTGGATATCTCAAGTGTGGATACAAATTTTAACAAGCATGTATGAGAAACTTTATATGTGTTTAAATATACATACAGGGAGCTCTGTACAATAAAAATTGTTCTAAGGATTAACTTAACCATTTCTGCTATTATTGGATGGGGGTGTTTGACTAGTTAGTTTATGTGTTTATATAGATGTCCATTTATCATTATAATTTTGGAGCATTTAAGCCTTGCATAATCAAAAAATGTTCCTCCTAATTTACATATATAAGTAGGAAAACCATTATAAAATGCCATCCCAAGACCCTCGAAACTACATGATCAATGTATAATAAAAATGGTAAAATATAGACCCAATTAAAACAACTAACCTTCAAAGAATAAAAATCAGACTTATGAACTCCCTAACTTTAAGCCTCATATTTAGCTCATTAAAACTTAAGCTAACCATTGAAACTTTACACATACATAGATATAAATTTACATCTACATACGTACATAAATATATGCCTATACCTATGGTGGGGATATGTGGAAATTCAACACTTCTATGACAGAAAAATAATTAAATGACAATAGAGTACAAAGATATGTGTAAATTCAACACTTCTCTGACAAAAAATAATTAAATGACAATAGAGTACAAATCATATATATTTTTGATAAAATATATCATAAATATAGATTAGGAGGAAACTAAATAATATATGAGAAGTTATTTTTACTAGATCATGTAATTAACTAATTTCTTGGACTGATATCCTTATTAAGTCCTAATGATTACTCACTCAAGGGAATAGGAAAATAGAATTCCTATATTTTCAATTATATAAATTACGATACTTCCCATATAAAATATTCTGATATTATTTCTCATGTGTGGAAAATTGAACTTAAGACCTTGAGCAAGTTTTTTTTAAGAAGATTTAGTAAATTGAGGGAATCTCTTAAATGATATGGATTTTTTTTTATATCGAGGCTAACATTGCTGATATCCTTTTTAGTGAAAGTGCCTCATCTCATGTGAAATTTCCCTCTTATGAAAGTTTATTAGTTTCCCAATGTGGCCATTGTCGTGTTGATAACAAATTGGAATCGATGTTTCTTTTTTGATGAGCATCCTATAGTTTTGATATTATATACCTTTTTCAATTTAATAATACATGTAAAGTTATTTTTAAACCATCCGTTCATTGAATTAGTTGTTCATATTGATATTATTATTAAATCCTATTTACCATTACGAATATTCCGTCAAGTAAATCATGGAGATAGGAAAATGGGATTTTTATGGTTGTTAAGAAAGGTAGTACACGAAAGTGAAGAAAAATGAATTGGGTGGAAGACGATTTAATATATTAATCTTGTGAGATCCACTTATATCATATCGATTTTACTATTGCTCGATCCATATTTCAATAAACGTTCATGAGTTGATAGATAAGAATGACTCGTAATAAGAAGGTGGTATCAAAAATAAGGTGGTACCAAAATTTGTTATAGTGTAACATTTTTTGAGTCATATATTATGTTTAATTTTACTCTAATATGTAGGAATTTATAAGGTAAGTTCCTGAGATAGAAGACCAAAGGAAACTGCTAACAAACACATCACACATCAATACACTAGCATTTTTGACATCGTTAAAACTCTCAAGGAGGGAAATAGTCGACGGCCTCAACCAACATGGCCACTTCAGGAAATTTATTATTAAAAGAAATAAAATTTACATAAGCTTCTCTCATGAACAACCATCCTACAAATGACCCTCCATGCTCTTTAAATAGAGATCATGGACCAATCGCGTGTTAAGCCACATATCAAGTGTCGATAATAACGAGGAGAGAATCAACCATCAAATCATTTTATGTCTAGAACATATCGTGACCGTCGAATTGTAAGTTACAAATGTACATAGTAAAGAAATACACTTTAACTAACTCTACACTAGGCCAAGTTATACTTAACTATTTCCTATGTGTCGGAATATCCTAACATCCCCCTTAAGAATAGCTTGGGATAGGATTGAAGGATGTACAAATATGACACAATAGTAGAAGGAAGGAGGCACTAGAGCCTATCCCCCCTTAGTGGCAACTTCTTGAACTCCAACCATAAATTGAAGTTTAGTAAACTTTGCGTTTTTGTGAGAGCCTTTGTAAATATGAGTGCAACTTGATCGTCAGTTGAAGAATATTGCACTTCAAGAACATGGTCATGAATGTGCTTTCTAATGAAGTACATGTGTAGTTAAATGTGCTTGTTGTGTTGATGTTGGACTAGATATTTGCATAGTTGAATGACAATTTGATTATCACACCAAAGTGTAGTCGGATGCTGCTACTAAAAACCAAACTCTGACAGGATCTAACGAAGCCACGGGGTTTTCTTACTAGCTTCTACGACGCCATAATAATCTCCTTCTGTTAACGAAAGAGAAATGGCACTTTGTTTCTTGCGAGGCCATGTAATAGGCCGAGAACCAAGAGTGAAGACATAACCTGCAGTAGAATTTCCATAATCACGGTCATCTGCCCAATCGGAATTAGTGAAACCAACTAATAGAGGAGACACTTCTGCAGTGTAATGAATCCCAAACTGAGCTATACCTCGAACATAATGAAGTATCCTTTTAGCTGCTTTCCAATGACTTTCATGTGGGTTTTGCATAAACTGAGCAATAAGGCCAACATCAAAGGAAAGGTCAGGATGAGTATGGGTGAGATACAAAAGTTTTCTTACAAGCTGATGGTATAAGGTAGCATCAACGTCAGTGGAAGTACGAGTGACTGAAATTTTGGCTCCAAACTGAAAGGGAGAAGGGGCTGGCTTATAGTCTCCCATGTGAAATTGGTGTAGAAGATCACATGGATACTTAGACTGCGCAAGGGAAACACCTCCCTTGGATTACAAGACTTGAAGACCAAGAAAATAATGCAAGTGTCCTAAGTCTGTCATTCCAAACTTCTTTTTAAGGTTGGACTTCACATGGTTTATAAGGTTGGGATCACTACGAGTAAGGATAAAATCATCAACATAAAGAACAAGAATGATAAGGGACTTACCCACTTTCTTGGTGTAGACAACATTGTCAAAATGACACCTAGAAAATCCAGTATATAAAAAAAGGCTATCCATTTTGGCTTACCAAGCCTGAGGGGCTTGCTTGAGACCATAAAGAGATTTCTTAAGACAACATATAGGAGTAGAGTCTCTTTGTATAAAGCTAGTAGGTTGTTCCATATAGATTTCTTCATGCAAGTCCCCATGTAAGAAGGCAAATTTAATATCCATCTGATGGACTTCCCATTTGAAAGAGGCGGCAAGGGAAAGAAAAAGGTCGATAGGGTTCGTTTTGGCAATAGCGGAGAAGGTTTTAGTATAGTCAATGCCTTCAACTTGTGAAAAACCTTTAGTAACAAGACAAGCTTTATGTTTATCAACTTTTCCATCTGGTGCATACTTGGTTCTATAAACCCATTTCCATCTAACAAGTTTGCATCCCTTTGGAAAAGGAACAAGATCACATGTATCATTTTCCAATAACGAACAATATTCTTCATTCATAGCTGTGTCCCAATTTGGATGGCCTGAAGCTTCTACAAAGGTGTCAGGATCATAATTTGCTAAAGCTTGAGCCAGTAAAGAACAGGATCTATCGAACTAAGAATGTGTACATCGTTGATCTATAGGATCACCTGCAAGAGCACCTGCTACATCCCAAGTAGCACAGACCCATTTTGGAAGCTAAGGAGCTGAAGGAGGATCTTGAGAAGGTGGGGGATTATTGTCATCCTCACTTTCGTCATCTGAAGAAGAAATATTTTTAGAAGTATAAGGGATAGAGAGAGGTGGCACATTCGTTGAACTAGGCTCGTAGGCCGATATATTTTCCAAAAAACTTTACATCTCTTCTAATGATAACATTTTTTGACTTAATTGGAATAAGTCTATATCCTTTGACATCTTCAGAATATCTGAAAAAAAAAACATTTTCACTCTTAGGCTCTAAAGATTTATGTTTCTCATCTAGAGTTTGGGCCCATGCTTCACTTCAAAAATCACGAAAGTGACATACATCTGGTTTAATTGAGCTCCATGCTTCTTCTAGAGTGATATTCTTTAAAACCTTAGTAGGAGTGTCATTTACTATGTAATTTTCAAAGTTAATTGCCTCTACCTAAAAATTAAGACTAAGTCCTTTAGAGTGAATCATACAGTTAGCCATATCATTTAAGGTGCAATTTTTCCTTTGAGCTATACCATTTTTTTGTGGAGTATATGGAACATTATGTTGCACTTGAATTCCATTCTCAGTGCAAAAGTTTTGGAAAACATAATACATCATTAAATTGACGATTCTCTAGATGAACAGTTCCAGTCCGTACAACACTAAGAGATTTATCATCACCAACATATATATTTTCGGTGTTACAATTATTTAAAGAAGAAAACATGGCTTTGTTTTTGGCCATGGGATTAGAACCTCTAAAATAAATGAGTCACTCATGAGAATGAGAAGAAGAAGACACATTTAGTGCATAAGCAGACCGAGATGCTTGACAACCACATGAAGAATGTGTTATTCCTGGAGATGAAGTTGAAGTTTAAGAGTGCTCCAAATGGATGTTATGCTTCTTCATTGGTACTTACAAGGCTTCCATCTTCTCAGAGCATTTAGATCCTAGGTGGTCATCTCGATTACAAAACTGGCAATGTCTCTCAGTCTTCTTTCCTTCGTTTTTATTTTCCTTATCATTTTGTGGAAATGCTTTTTCATTTTGACACTGAAATTGCTTAGGATCCTTGTTTGGTTTGTGACCATTCTTTTTAGGATACTACTTCTTAGGATTCTTTGAATTTGGTTGTTGTTGGGTGGATAAGGTTTTCTTAGAAGAGTTTCCAAGATTAAGAAGACCAAGATGTAAGAGTTTTTCTTGTTATCTTATTAAAGAATCACAAAAGGCATTAAAATAGGGGGTCTTGTAGTCTTGTCCTTGAGAAATAAATGCTTTTCTAGTAGAATGGAAGGTGGAAACAAACACAAAGTAGGTTGGTCTCAACTTAGTAAGAATGGAATAGATAAGGCTACCATCTTCTTTCTTAACCTTAACACCTTCCAAGAGAAGTCTAAGGGTCTTGGACTAGGACAAAAAATCTTCAATGCAAGGAAAATTATTTGGGTCCAATGTAAGCAACTCATTTTCAAGTTGTTGGGCTCTATTTTCATTTGTAATTCAAAAAACTTTAGTGAGTTGTTTCATTGCTTCATTAGGGGTATCAAGTTTTGCGATATGGAATCTAAGGTCTAGAGAAAT
>APFE030032371.1:25104-51609 GCA_000404065.3 Pinus taeda | reverse complement strand
AAAATTTATGAAAAGTGGTCCTTGAAAAGAAGTAGGGGGTTGTAGCTCCCTGTCAGGAGAGACTGGAAAACGAGAGAGAGTTGTAGCTCTCTGCAGGTTTCAGCCTGCGTACTGGTAAAGGACTGCACCAGTGGAAGATCATTGTAAAAGGAGTTTCTAATTTGAAAGAAGATAGAGACATATTGCAGCAGGTGGTTTTCACCCACATTGGGTTTCCACCTTATATCTGGTGTTCTTTGATGTGACTGTCTGATTTTCTTGTTCATGCTCATTATTTATGGTATTGGTATGCAAAAATAATTCAAATTATAAATAAGAAAGATTTGATAAAAGAATTAGATAATACTGATTCACCCCCCCTCTCAGTATTATTGTCAACAATATTATGATCAGAAGGTGTGTCAGGGAAGATGAAATACCTGATATTCTCAAAGCATGTCATGATGAGCCATGTGGTGGACACTTTGTTGACAAAAGGACAGCCTATAAAATCCTTTCTTTAGGATATTATTGGCCATCCATCTTCAAATATGCTAAAGAATATGTCAGAAGGTGTGATAGCTGCGAAAGGGTAGGGAAACCTGCCCCCTAAAATGAAATGCCATTACAACCTCAGGTACTTATCGAACCCTTTGAAAAATGGCCTTTAGACTTTATTGGACCTATTAATCCTCCATCCAAGCAGAATAAGTATATATTGGTATGCACTCATTATGTCACTAAATGGGTATAAGCCAAAGAATTACTTTTTGCTAACGAAAAATCTATAGTTAGTTTTATTTTTGAGGATATTTTTACTCGCTTTGGTGTTCCAAGAGAAATTGCGACAGATTAGGGAGCTCAATTCACATCCAACATGATGGAGAGGCTTATGGAAGAGTACAAGATCAAGCATAGGAAATCCACTCCCTATCATCCACAAGCAAATGGTTAACTGGAGTCTACAAATAAAGTGATTGAAGGAATCCTCACCAAGACTGTGCATCTACATAGAAGAGATTGGGCAGAAAGGCTTCCTGAAGCCTTGTGGGCCTATAGAACTACATGGAGGAACACAACAGGATATACACCCTATGAACTTGTTTACGGAAAGCAAGTCCTGTTCCCCATAGAGTTCCAAGTCAAAACTTTCAAGATGGCAGTCCAGTTGGGGATGGATTTATCAGAATCTCAAAAGCATGCACTGGAGCAGTTAAATGAACTTGATGAAATCAGATTAGAGGCTATTCAAAGAACTGATCTAGTTCAACAACAGAGGGCTAAGTGGCATGACAAATACATCAAGGAAAAAAGGTTTCAAGATGGAGATTGGGCACTGTTATTTGTTTCAAGGTTTAAGGATTTTCAAGGAAAGTTTCAAACTCATTGGCTTGGACCATATGAGATTGAAAAAGTTTTCAGTAATGGAGTAGTAAGAATGATAACAATAGATGAGAATCAAACTCCTCTCCTTGTGAATGGTCATAGATTGAAAATTTATCAAAAACCAATCTCAAAGGAGGAGTTAATTAAGATCTTTCAAAATAATTCTGAAATGAAGTTGGTGAAGAAGAATCCTTCTTCTCCACCAACTTAGTCTTTGTTCTTTTCATCATATCTAATAAATAATAATATAAATAATAATATAATAATAAATAATAAATAAAATAAAAATTAAAAAGTTGTATAAGGTTGAAAACCAATCACTGATTGGCATGCTTATACAGAAAATACAAGGTGAAAATCAAAAGACTCTGACACCTACACCCTATATTTTCCAAAAAAATGGTGACTCATTATGAAACTTGGAAAGTCATTCTCCAAGATCTAGGTATGGACACTTCAGTTTTTAGGAGAGGAATTCCCATCTCTGCACTTAAGGGTAAATAGAGTAGCATGTTATTAATTTTGCAAAAATCTATTACATGCGAGGGAAGATTTGGTTCCATGTATGTATATCACATAATATTGTTGATGAATTTTCTTGAAAACAAAACCCTCAATCTGTCATTTTTCCTGTTGAATAGTTTGAGGAGAATCGCCACTACTGTTCAAAAAAAATGGAAGCCATAGAAACCAATATTTATCACCATGGTCTAGTAAAAATTTTAGTTGAATATCACTTCAAGAGTGTAGGAGACACATGGGAGAACTTTTTTATCAGAAACTTTTTCCAAAATGCAACAAAATTGCCTGAGGGAAGTTCTGTAAAAAGAAGTAGGAGAAGGAAAACCAATCTCACCATTCAAAACACTCAACTTCAGCACGGAAAACAGTGAAGAAGAGCCCATCTCTGAAACATTAACGGAGATCAGAAAGCAGACAAAATGGAGGAGAAAAATGAAAGAAAAAGTTGAGGAAATCCATAAAAATACTCCTGAACCTTCATCAGAGGATGAACAATTACTTTTTGAGATATTAGTGAACATCAGGGATCAGTTCAAGAAAGAGAAGGAGAAGGGGAAAGAAGACAAGTTATAGAGGAAGGAATCATAGGCTCCCAAAGTTTGAGGAGAAGTTCTAGACTCAAGGGAAAAGTGAAGAAAGCAAAATCAAAAGAGACTCAGTTCATAGATTTGGAGGAAGAAACTCCAACTCATTCCCAAGACATTATCTCATATGAGTAGAGCCCACAGCGCTCTCCTCAACAAAACTTTGAAAGCAGCCCAAAGAGAACCTCTCCAGGAATTGATCCAATCCAACAGCAGATTTATGATTACATCAAGTCACTAGAGAAAAAGAATACATGAGTCGATCAAGGAACTTCATCCAACCCCGAGCAACCAACCACATCACAAGAGACTTTGACTAGCTCACTTGACTAGGAAATCTATGAGCTAAAAGGTTCTAAATAAGCACATCCAGAGGGAAAATGAAGGCTTAAGAGAACAAAACAAGTTAGATAAGATTATTCATGATAACACTATGCTTAATTTGGGTGTATGGCACAAGAATAACAGAAAACTAAAAAGGAAAAACAAGAAGCTAAATAGGGCTCTCATTAACCTCAAGTATAGATTTCTCATGAAGAAGCCTAGGATGACAGTTGCAGCAAAGAAAATCAAGAAGAGGTTCGATGTTTTGGCTGAAGTCTCAGAGAAAATGCAGTAGGAGGAGGGATTTCACAATTTTGATTGCATGGGGACATGCAATAGTCTCGCAATGGGGGTATGTTGAGTTCCAAAACTGCATTTCCCTTAAGCAACTTTCTCATCCTTCTTTCTTTGCTTTTCCATGAAAAATGCATCATTATCATCAAAAAAACCATTACACATTGCCTCAAGGAGTATATTTCAGTGATTTACATGTTATAATATTATGTTTTCTATTTGAATAGGTTTTTGTCTTTCAGCTACGGAACGCAACCTTCACAGCGAATCGGCTATTCCACAGCAATTTCCACGCTTTTGTAGGTTCCAGGTGTCAAGAGAGGAAAAGGAATATGTGGGTAGATTGGAAAAATGTCAGAGCATGGATCGTATCCTATTCATCTGGCCTAGATTAATGAGGAGGACTCTGGTCAAAGGGAAGTCAACCATAGAAACCTATGGCAAACAGTGCTCTGTTTTGCACACATTTCTCAGTGATGGGATCCGAAGCAGTCTCCTGAGGCCACGGACTTCATGTGCCACCTGTGCAAACGGAATCTAACAGCCACTACTATAGATTTATGTTTCCAAGCAACCAAGGACAAGAATTCTGCATACTTTCCTGTCTACGTGTTTTGCTGTGGCTAATTTCTCTCTTCAAAACAGTTGTATATTTCTCTATAAATACCAACATGTAGAACACAAAACAAGTTCAAGTTTTTGCTTACGTAATAGTTCAGATTTCCACTTTGTAGTTTGAAGAACTTAATTCTCTATTTTAATATAAACACTCTGTTTTCAATGGATAACTGAAGCGTTGTTGGTGTATTGATTGAGTGCTTATAATCCGAGACCTTTGCAGAGGGACCCTGCATGGTCAAGGGTACATTTTATTTTTGTTTTGTCTTTCATAGTTCAATTGTAAGTTCACTGTGTTTTTCCATAATGTTTATAATCGTTTTCTAACTTTGTTTATAATGCAGCCTATCATCTTTTCACTAACTCAGAGTAGTTTTATTTCGGCATATAATAGTTCTTTGGTTTTCACTGCTTTCTAGTTTCTTACCAGTAGCTTTAAGTTGATGTTAGTAGCATAAATTGATTCATTTCATTTGTTGTTCATTAGTTTTTTAGATTTTGAATTAAGTTGTTCAGTGTCGTTTTCTTATTAGTTCAGTAACTCATGTTATAAATGAATATTTCCAAAAGCCCTTTCAGTTGATGGTTAATCTTAAAACTAAGTGGTGAAATGTTTCATTTATGAATGAGTCTTTCTCTAAATTTGTATGTTTACTTTTCTTAGAATAATGAAGAATGAAATCTCTCAAAATGTTATCATAAGGAGGTAGTTATCCCTAAATTGTGTAGCAGAGTGACAAAAATACTTCATTTAGCCTTGCTTTCATAATAGAATAGTTGCAACTTCATTTTCAATTATATTTTTTCACTTAGTTTAGCTGCAATTCCATCTTCAGTTGTTCATTAATTTTTGATTCTGCAATAGATTAGACATCAGTGGTAATCTTATTTCCAGTATTTCATTTTTGGTTTATCATAGATGGCTACAATCTCATTTTCTCATTTAAGCTTTGATTTTGTAATTGAGTAGATAGTAGTTTTAAGTCCTTTTAGTTCATGTTTTGGAAACAATCATAATAGCAAGAAGAGAAGCTATGCTTTCATTTTCTTGTTTAAAACTTTACTTCCAAATCTGGCTTAAAGCACTTTTAGCTCTCATTTCATTTCTCTAGATTCTTAGCAGCATTAGATTAAGATTTTGTAGATTACATTGCAGAACTTTAGGAATCAAAAGCGCAAAACCCCAAAACAAACATAAACTCAAAAATAGTGAGGTAGGAAGGGTCATCTAGCACATATAGTGCACTACACTTCATCAGTTTACGATACCCGGATTGATAATTTATGTAGCAATTTAGGACACTAAATTGACTGAACATTTTTGCGCCGTTGTCGGGGAAGTGTAACTAGGTAGCCTTATCTCTTACAGTCATAAAAAAATAAAAATAAACAAAACATAAACATAAACAAAAAACAAAACAATGGCATGCATAGAGAAAGGGACTCTAGGGGTAGATTTATAGCTAGGGGTAGAAGTTTGATTTCCACAACTCCACCTTCTCCACCAAGAGTTAGAAAAGACACGCCTCCATCCCAAACTCATAATCCCAGCCATAGGATTCCTGGAATTCAAGGGGCAGCAACTCAGTTAGAAGATTCTCCCACTTCATCTACTAAAACAGACCCAGGAGACAAGACCTTGTTCACCTCTACAACATAGCCTATTGTAGTTGAAGAAGTAGGAATACCTAGTGAAGAAGAAGAAGTAGAAACTCTCTCCCATAATCCATTAATGGAAGAACTAGAGGACTCTTAAGAAACTATAATGGCAGAAGAAGAACAAGATGGAGAATTCTCACTATTTGGAGGAGGGGGTAGAGGGAGAGGTAGAGAAAACAATGGAGGAGGTAGAGGTAATAATGGAGGAGGCAGAGGAAATAGGGAAATAGATAACTCATTTAGATTCTCTATAGTAGATGAGGAAACACATACCACAATGAAAATCATCTCACCATCTGTCCTCCCAAAGTTTTATGGGTTGAGAAGTGAGGACCCTGAAACATTTTTATTTGAGTTTGAAGTCTTGTGCAGAACTTATGACTATCTAGAAGACTCTCAAAAACTCAAATTGTTCCCTTCAACACTAAAAGGGGCTGCTTTGAAATGGTTTATGGGGTTAGTCACTCAATCCATTAGAACATGGAATGACATGAAACAAACAATTTTGGATAGATACTTGGATTATTGTATGCCTGCCAATCATAAGGATGAAGTGTTCAAAATGATACAAAAGGAAGATGAAAACTTAGAGGATTTGCTTGAAAGATTCAACTAAAATTTGAAAAGAGCAAAAATGAACAATTTAGATGAAGAAACTTTGAAAGCTATATTATTAAAGGCCATTAGAGATGAATGGATAGATATCCTTAACATGATGGGGAAGGGAGACATCTCTCAACTTCCATTGAATGACATAGCAGAATTATATGTTCATCTCTCAAGAGGGAAATCTAAAACCAAGAAAGGACCGAGAGATCCTTCTTTTGTTAGAGCAAAAAAATCTGCAACTGGATCAGTAAGTAGGGCAGAAATTGACAATATGCTTGATGAGTTTAAAACTGATATTTTAGGGAGCCTTAGTGAACATCTAGACACCCTAAAAATCCAAAAAGAGCATAAAACAGAGGTCGATGCTTTAGCCATCTTTTGTCCAAAATGTAGAAAGAAACATGCTCTAAGGGAATGCCTTTTAGATGCAAAAATTGTAGAAACTTGTATGATTTGTTCAGCAAGTCATAAGGCCAAGGGTTGTCCTTCAATCCCAAGTCTTAAGGCTATCTTTCAAGAGGAAATAGTCCCAAATTCTATAGAACCTATTTTTTTGTTGCAAGAAGACCTTGGCAGGGGCAACAAAATCAAGGATTTAACAATCCAATGTATTTTCAACCCCCACCAAACTGGAATTCTTGGCAGCAACCTTGGCCTGAACCTCAAACTCAGTATCAATCTCAACCATGGGCACAAGGGGTACAAAAACCTTACGGGATATTTGCTCAATATTATCAATATCCTCCATCTTATTAGAGTTATCCTCCCCCACAAAATCAGCAGCAAAATCAGCAACCACAACTTCGAAATCAAAGCCCTCACCTTTCATTTCCATTTCCACAACAAGCTCCACAACAAAGTCAAAATCCTCAACTCTTACTTCCATTTCAACAAAAACCAAATCAACTACCAACCCAACCATTGCCAAACCCCAATAATAAAAACCCTCAGAATGCTTACATGGTAGAAGGACAACAATTTCCTACTTACATGATTGCTCCTCTAGATCTTAATGATGTTCAACTTAGATCTGGTAGGATATTAGAAAAGGAAAAACCTTATATAGTCATTCAAGAACAAGACGCTTCTGAGGAGGATTCTCTAAAAGTTAATAAATTTTTTTACGGAACATCCCTCCAAAACCAAACCATTGAAAAAGGAAAACAAAAAGAGTCAATAAACGCAACTCCTATCATTGAGTAACCAGCATCTACTTCTACACCTCCTTTTCCTGAGAGATTACAAATTGATAGAGGAGTAGAAAAACATATCTTGTTGCCCAATTATGACTTCCTAGATGAATTGAAGAATGTTTGTATCAAAATTCCTTCGTTACAAGCCATTAGATAAATTCCAATTCTAGCTAAGGCAATAAATGAGTTGAGCATCAAAAGAAGAGGAAGAAAACCAAGAGAAACAAAAAGAATTTACCTGATAGGAAAGATAGCATATATCATGATGGGAAAGATTGCCATGCAGAAATATGTGGATCCAGGAAGGCCAATTGTCAAGGCACATATAAATGGGATTGAAATTCCGAACACATTGATTGACTTAGGAGCAACAATAAACATTATGAGTAAACAAACTATGGAGTAGCTTAAACTTCCTAACCTTCTTTACACACCTACTTTACTGCAGCTTGTACATAGATAAGTAATCAAACCAGATGGTGTGCTAGAAAACATTTTAGTCTCCTTAGATTCTTGGGAATATCCTGTTGATTTCATGATTTTAACTCCCAAGAATAATCTAGGAGGACACCCACTCATATTAGGAAGACCTTGGTTGGCCACAGTTGATGCTTTTATTAGCTGTAGATCTGGTCACATGTACATTTCTGATGGTAATTCAACAGAGAAATTTACTTTGTATCCTCTAGCGAAAGCAATCACAGAAATAGATGACAAGGAACGGATCGATGATGAAGATGTTATTCAGCCTATCTTTACTATATCAGAAATTAGTGAAGATAATCAAATTTTGAACACATTGGAAAATTTTGAAACATCTTCAGAATATGATCATGCACAATTCCAGCAAAAATCTAATGTTGAATACTTGTCATCTAGGCAGATGTCTCTCTATTCTATGGAAGAGTTTGTTGGCTCTACAATTGAAATTTTTCCAGGTAGGACATTGAACATAAACAAAAATTTGGAGAAACTACAACAAGAAGATCTAACCAAAATATTACAAAAGCATTTTGCTGCATTTGCATGGGAGTATACCGACATGAAAGGTATTGATCCTAAGAATTGTATCCATCATATCTGTATTGAGGAAACAGTAGACCGATCAGACAACCTCAAAGAAGAATGAATCCAAATCTTAGGGAGATTGTGAAAGAAGAGCTCCAAAAATTACTCAATGTAAGCTTCATTTACCCAATCTCAGATAGCCAATGGGTTTCTCCTTTGGTAATTGTGCCTAAAAAGAATGGTAAATGGAGGGTGTGCATTGATTACCGAGAATTGAATAAAGCAACCTTGAAATATCACTTTCATTTGCCCTTTATAGATAAGGTATTAGATACATTAGCAAGTAAAAAGTATTTCTCATTCTTGGATGGTTTTAGTGGTTATAATCAAATTCACGTAGCACCTGAGGATCAGGATAAAACCACATTTACTTGTCCATGGAGAACTTTTTCCTATCGAGTGCTTCCTTTTGGGTTATGTAATGCACCAACAACATTCCAAAGAGCAGTACTAGCAATTTTTTCTAATATAATACATGATTGTGTAGAGGTATATATGGATGATTTTACAGTCTATGGTAACACGTTTGAAGAAGCTTTGGAAAATTTGGAAAAATTCCTTAAAAGATGTAAAGAAACAAACATTTCACTAAGCCATGAAAAATGCTTTATGATGTTTATAGAAGGTATTGTTTTAGGACATCACATTTCAAGAGATGGGATTAAAGTGGAAAAATCAAAAGTTGAAGTCATCTTTAAGTTACCAATTCAAAATTGCCAAAAATATGTTAGAGGTTTTCTAGGATTTACAGGATATTATAGAAGGTTTATAGAAAACTTTACCAAAGTAGCATCTCCACTCTTCAAATTGCTTACAAAAGATTTTGAATTCAAGTGTAATCCTGATTGCCAACTAGCATTTGAAACCTTGAAAGCAAAAATATCTGAAGCACCTATCTTAAGAGGACCAAATTGGAAACTTCCTTTCCATATTTCTACAGATGCTTCAGATACAGCTCTAGGAGTTGTATTGGGACAAAAAGATTTGATTCCTTATGCCATTTACTACATGAATAAAAATTTGACTCCCACTGAGTTGAATTATATTATGACTGAAAAAGAATTCTTAGCTGTTGTTCATGCAATTAACAAGTTCAGACACTATATAACAGGCTATGAAAATTTTGTTCATATAGATCACTCTGCAATTAGATATTTGATGAATAAACCTATTACTAATGGCATAGTTACAAGATGGATTTTACTTTTGCAAGAATTCAACATTACTGTGCTAGATAGACCTGGAAAAGAAAACATAGTTGCTGATTTCTTGTCCAGGATTCAGAATATTAAAGAAGACTCTCCGATTGAGGATAAGCCTCATGATGAATATCTATTTGTAGTAACTACTCAAACTCCTTGGTTTGCAGATGTTGCTAACTACTTGGTTACATGGAAGTTACCTTCACATTTATTTCCTAGAGAGAAAATAAATATTATTAAAGATAGTGCAAGATATTCATGGATCACTAACGAATTGTATAAAACAGAGCTAGATCTTATGATCAGAAGGTGTGTCAGGGAAGATGAAATGCCTGATATTCTCAAAGCATGTCATGATGAGCCGCGTCGTGGACACTTTGCTAACAAAAAGACAGGCTATAAAATCCTTTCTTTAGGATATTATTGACCATCCATCTTCAAATATGCTAAAGAATATTTCAGAAGGTGTGGCAGCTACCAAAGGGTAGGGAAACCTACCCCCTCAAATGAAATGCCATTACAACCTCAGGTACTTATCGAACCCTTTGAAAAATGGGCTTTAGACTATATTGGACCTATTAATCCTCCATCCAAGTAGAATAAGTATATATTGGTATGAACTCATTATGTCACCAAATGGGTAGAAGCCAAAGAATTACTTTTTGCTAACGAAAAATCTGTAGTTAGTTTTATTTTTGAGGATATTTTTACTCGCTTTGGTGTTCCAAGAGAAATTGTGACAGATCAGGGAGCTCAATTCACATCCAACATGATGGAGAGGCTTATGGAAGAGTACAAGATCAAGCATAGGAAATCCACTCCCTATCATCGACAAGCAAATGGTCAAGTGGAGTTTACAAATAAAGTGATTGAAGGAATCCTCACCAAGACTGTGCATCTACATAGAAGAGATTGGGCAGAAAGGCTTCCTGAAGCCTTATGGGCCTATAGAACTACATGGAGGAACACGACATGAAATACACCCTTGAACTTGTTTATGGAAAGCAAGTCATGTTCCCCATAGAGTTCCAAGTCAAAACTTTCAAGATGGCAGTCTAGTTGGGGATGGATTTATCAGAAGCTCAAAAGCATAGACTGGAGCAGTTAAATGAACTTGATGACATCATACAAGAGGTTGTTTAAAGAACTGGTCTAGTTCAGCAACAGAGGGCTAAGTGCAATAACAAATACATCAAGGACAAAAGGTTTCAAGATGGAGATTGGGCACTATTATTTGATTCAAGGTTTAAGGATTTTCAAGGAAAGTTTCAAACTCATTGGCTTGGGCCATATGAGATTGAAATTTTTTTCAGTAATGGAGCAGTAAGAATGAGAACAATAGATGAGAATCAAAATCCTCTCCTTGTGAATGGTCATAGGTTGAAAATTTATCAAAAACCAATCTCAAAGGAGGAGTTCATCAAGATCTTTCAAAATAATTCTAAAATGAAGTTGGTGAAGAAGAATCCTTCTTCTCCACCAACTTAGTCTTTTTTCTTTTCATCATATCTATAAAAAAAAATGTATAAGGTTGAAACCCAATCACTGATTGGCATGCTTATACAGAAAATACTGGGTGAAAATCAGAAGACTCTGACACCCTATGTTTTCCAAAAAATGGTGACTCATTATGCATTCTGAAAAATTCATTGTTTTATTTCATTTCATTTTGTTTTACTTCTGCAAGTTTCACTTCACTCCACTACCATATTCCACCAATAAATTTTTCTTCTCCAACATTTCTTCCATCTCCATTTTTCATTTTTTTCATTTTTTTCACCCACACAGCCATCTCCATTTCATTCATTCATAAAGTCACACTTTATTCTCTGTTTTACATTCCGCAGTTTTTCTCATGTTTCGCAGTTGTTCCCGTTCCATAGCTAATCCTGTTCTGCAGCCAATCTGACTCTGCAGCAACAGTTTGATCATCCGTTCAAGAATAAAGAGGCAAGTTCATCATAAATTTCATATGTAGGTAATGGAGGAGAGAACAACTTTTGAAGACCTATCACATCTTAGCACCTGAGGAAGCAAACAACAAAAGCTTAGCAAGTGGAAGGTATGGTTCTTGAGGTAAGAACAAAAGCTTATTTCAAAAAGCAATACAAAACATAGATTGTATAACTCGTATAATCACACTACTCCTTGATTTATCATTATGAGATTTTATTGTCGTGACGATTCCACCACACCTTCCGACTTTAATGCCTAACGGTCTAATGATGCAATCTCCTTTTTTGACTCGTACTTAACTGTACTTCTCCAGCACACCTGTTAAATGGTTAGATTCATGACATAACCCATTTGAATACAAATCTTGAAAACCTTATTGTTCATTTATTACACCGAGTTTTTCTCTTATACTTTCACAACTTTCTTGTGTAGACAAACACTCTGTTACACTGAGCACACAGTCATTCTATTTTCATATTCTTTGTGTATAGAAGTCACTCTATTTTTCACATAGTTTACATGTGCAACCACTCCATTTCATATATCTCCGGCACACTCTGTTTTCATGTATTTCATGCATACAACTTCTCTATTTTCCTATACCCTGTATGTATAGCTGTTTTATTTCATGCTCATAGTCTCTATCATTTCATCCCCATATCCATAGCTATCTTTGCTTCCATATACTAGTTGTTCCACTACCGTATACATAGTCTTCTTTACGCAGTCACTTCATTTCTCAGACAATGAAGAGAATTTTGAAGAATAGCAGAGAACAGAAGAGATGGGTCTCATCGTCAGAACTGAACCCATAAGAGTGAAGTACATGGAAGGTTATCCTCAGTTGAAAGGAATGTTGGTTGGTTGAGTTTCATTGAGAAATTCGATCGTCGCCATAAAGAAATCACCAAATATTTGATAGATCGTTTGATGGAATGGTCGTGGAGATTGGTGACATAAAGTTTACAGTAACCAAGTCTTTTATTGTTGAAGAAACCGAGCTACCAAGAGTAGGAGAGAGGTGGTTCAAGAATAAAGAATTCCATGATGAAACTTGGAAAGTCATTCTCCAAAATCTAGGTATGGACACTTCAACTTTTAGGAGAGTAATTCCCATCTCTGCACTTAAGGGTAAATGGAGTAGCATGTTATTAATTTTGCAAAAATTTATTACATGAGTGGGAATATTTGGTTCCATGTATATATATCACATAAGACTGTTGATGAATTTTCTTGAAAACAGAACTCTCAATCTCCCATTTTTCCTGTTGAATAGTTTGAGGAGAATGGCCACTACTGTTCAGAAGAAAATGGAAGCCATAGAAACCAATATTTATCACCGTGGTCTAATAAAAATTTTAGTTGAATATCACTGAAAGAGTGTAGGAGACACATGGAGAACATTTTGATCAGAAATTTTTCCAAGATGCACCAGAATTTCCTGAGGGAAGTTCTGTAAAAAGAAGTAGGAGAAGGAAAACCAGTCTCACCATTCAAAACACTCTTGAAACTTCAGCACAGAAAAACAATGAAGAAGAACCCATCTCTGAAACATTAATAGAGATCAAAAAGCAGACAAAACGGAGGAGAAAGATGAAAGAAAAAGTTGAGGAAATCCATAAAAATACTCCTAAACCTTCATCAAAGGATGAACAATTACTTTCTAAGAGATTAGTCAACATCAGGGATCCGTTCAAGAAAGAGAAGGAGAAGGAGTAAAGAAGACAGGTTATAGAGGAAGGAATCATAGGATCCCAAAGTTTGAGGAGAAGTTCTAGACTTAAGGGCAAAGTGAAAAAAGAAAAATCAAAAGAGTCTCAGTTCATAGATTTGGGGGAAGAAACTCCAACTTAGTCTCAAGACAATATCTCATATGAGCAGAGTCCACAACACTCTCCTCAACAAAACTTTGAAAGCAGCCCAAAGAGAACCTCTCCAGGAATTGATCCAATCGAACAGCAAATTTATGATTCCATTGAGTCACTAGAGAAAAAGAATACATCAGTGGATCAAGTAACTTCATCCAACCTTGAGTAGCCAGGCACATCACAAGAGACTTTGACTAGCTCACTTAAGCAGGAAATCTATGAGCTAGAGGTTCTAAATAGGCACATCCAGAGGGAAAATGAAGCCTTAAAAGAAAAAAACAAGTTGGATAAGATTATTCATGATAACATTATGCTTCATTTCGGTCTATGGCACAAGAAGAATAGAAAATTAAAAAGGAAAAACAAGAAGCTAAACAAGGCTCTCATTAACCTCAAGTATAGATTTCTCATGAGGAAGCCTAGGATGGCAGTTGGAGCAAATAAAATCAAGAAGAGGTTGGATGTTTTGGCTGAAGTCTTAGAGAAAATGCAGTAGGAGGAGGGAGTTCACAATTTTGATTGCATGGGGACATGCAATAGTCTCACAGTGGGGGTATGTTGAGTTCCAAAACTGCCTTTCCCTTAAGCAACTTTCTCATCCTTCTTTCTTTACTTTTCCATGAAAAATGCATCCTTATCATCAAAAAAACCATTACACATTGCCTCAAGTAGTATATTTCAGTGATTTACATGTTATACTATTATGTTTGCTATTTGAATAGGTTTTTGTCTTTCAGCTACAGAACGCAGCCACATTCCACAGCTAATCGGTTGTTCTGCAATCATTTCCACACTTTTGTAGGTTCCAGGTGTCAAGAGAGGAAAAGGACTATGTGGGTAGCTTGGGAAACATCAAAGCATGGATCGTATCTATAAGGCCAATCAGTAACTCTTCCAAATCAATTCACATTTATTCATTCAGGTTGGTCTTTATTATATACGTGAGGGAGAGGCTATTCACTTCGTCTCCCGGTGACTATTCATATTTCTTATTATTTATTTACATCATTTACACTTATTCACCCAATCTTGATTATTAGGTGTAAAAATTCCCCCCTTTAATCTGAAGGGATGTTGGTGAGTCCAAGCATCGTTCTGAATCACTCAAGTTTTTCTCTTCCAAGCACTTTAGTGAAGATGTCTGCAATTTTCTCATTAATGGAACAATGGCGGAGATGGATTGTTTTGGCCTCAACATGATGTTGAATCAGATGATATTTAGTATTGATGTGATTCGTTCGATCATGGAACTTTAGGTTTTTGGCCAACTTTATTTCTGAGGTATTGTCAATCATGAGTGGAGTCAATTGTTCTTGTTTAACTTGCAAATCTTCAAGAATTTTCCTGAGCCACACAATTTCTTTTGTTGCCTCAGCTACAGCCACATATTCTTCTTCTGTTGTGGAATCTGCTGGAATCGATTGTTTGCGTGATCTCTAGGAGACAACTCCTGATCCAAGACTCATAGCATAACCTGAAGTAGATACCCCAGTTTCTTTGTCTCCATCGGAGTCTGAATCAGAGTATCCAATCAAGCTGAAGTCGTCCATGTGTGTATACTTGATTCCAAAGTCTTGAGTTCCCTTCAAGTACCTTAGAACTCTTTTTGCAGCAGACCAATTTCCCTCACAAGTCTTTTGCATAACCCTAGGGAGGATTCCAACAGCAAACGAAATGTCTGGTCTAGTAGTAGTTAGGTAGTTGAGACTTCCTACAAGTTGTCTATACTTTGTTGCATCCTCAAATTCTTTTTCTTCAATGGATGTGAGCTTTAAGTTTTGTTCCATTGGAGTAGTAAGAGGATTGCATTATTTCATGCTAAACCTATTCAACGGATCTCCAATGTACTTATTTTGAGAAAGGAATGTGGACTTTGGATGTTGAGTTACTTCAATACCAAGATAGTAATGAACATAGCCCAAATCAGTCATTTCGAAACCTTTCCTCAATTCCTTCTTTATGGATGCAATGTAGCTTTCATTGTTCCCTGTCATCAAAAGATCATCTACATATACCTTAAGATATACAACTGTTTTGCCAACTTTCTTGACAAATAAAGTTGCATCATCAAGATCATAATATTTGAAATTGAGTTTCAGAAGATGCTTACTTAGTTTTTCATACCAGGCTCGTGGTGCTTGTTTGAGGCCATACAAGGATTTCACAAGTTTGCATATTTTATGTTCATGTCCTTTCACAGCAAATCCTCCCGGCTAGAACATAAAAACATTCTCTTTTAGATCTCCATTCAAGAAAGTATTTTTTACATCCATTTGATGGACTTTCCAACCGTTTTGAGCTGCTAGGGAAAAGAGTGTCCGGATGGTAGCCCATTTTTCTGTGGGGGGTAAAAGTATCCTCATAATCAACCCCTTCCTTATGTGCAAAACCTTTTGCCACAAACCTGGATTTGTGCTTGTCAAGTGAGCCATCAGATTTATACTTGTTCTTGTAGACCCACTTGCAGCCAATTGGTTTGGTTCCTAATGGAGGATCAACTAGCTTCCAAGTGCCATTCTTTATCAGGGCATCATACTCCGTTTGCATCGCTTCTTTCCATTCATCATGAGAAGCAGCTTCTTTGAAAGAATTTGGTTTGAAATCTGTAGACAAATTCAATTCAACACGTGGAATCTTCTTCTGAAGAACTCTCTCCCCCGAATTAAAATCCAACAACGGATGATGCTTTACGTGATGTGATTGATAGAATTGGGAGACTCAATATTGATTCAATCCCAACAAAATCAACAGAGCAGCCTAGCCCATCTAAGAAAGGTCCTCCAAAGTGGCTGATAAAGACACTTTAGAGTGTTCGTCCTGATGAGGTTGGAAAGACAGGAACTAGAAATTCAAACAGGCAAAATGGAGGTGATGTAGATGACTCTGATTCACCTATTAATATGGATGTTTCTTATGATTGTGAATTGATTTAGAGGAGTTACTTCCTGGCCTGACATGGTATCAGAGCCAGCTCCCGAAATTAGTTTTTGTGTAACTCCTAGTGTCAGTTTCCTGCCTATATTCTGCCTGGTTGCCTGAAGCCTACTCTAGGTATTATCATATATGTTTTTGAACATATGTGTTTTGATATTTCCTCTGAACAGTCGCCTACTTTGCTAGAATCGCAGTGATTGTTGTGGGATATAAAGCCATGCACCTGACATGTCTTTGATATTGTATGTGTTTTAAAATTTGCTACTGGCCCGCTATCATATGCTTTTTAACATCTGAACGCTGCTCTCTCCCTCACCACGCTGCACCCTCCATTTCAATGAATTTCATAAACATCTGAACAATGTTGACTTTGTTTTTGACATAACGCTCACCCCATAACTTTGGCTGGTTTACGCCCCAGCCTCGACATCCGGTTTCTTCTGAGCATCCATGCTCGAGTTCGCCTCAGTTCTGCTCCAATTTATTCTGTGGATTTTGCATACAACGCTGGTACATTGATATATCTATATATGAATTAGGACTATAGCATGATTTTTCAATATTATTGTTGAACATGTTGGGGCTGAATATGGTAGAGAGCAAATAGATCCCATCTAATTTCTTATTGGAATTTCTATACGCTGAGATTTGGGTATGTTTCAGTGCCTTGGCTAAATCAAATGTTGTTCGCTGGAGCAGCTCTTGGGTTTGATTTGATTGGCTAGAGCTTTAGGCGAGGCCGTTCTTACAGATTCTTTGCTGACATTCTGGATCCCTGTTATTTGTTCTGCTCCAGGCACGCATTACTTCTGCTAATATATTTATATGTACAAGCAATCATAACAAACACGTTTCTTTTTCTTTAGTGTTTTTGTGGCCTCTTGATTTGTGTCCCCAAAAGAATTGAAGACTGGGAGACAAAAAAATAAAGAGATGTAATTTTCAATATAAAAAAAAGTATGCAATCAAGGTGTAAAGCATATGATTTGAGCTTTCATGCAAGTTATGGTATCTTGGTACTAGCGGGATGATATTGCCTATTATATTTCTCTTGAATTGCAACCATATTGTAATACAAAAAAAAATGGTGATATTCTATATGCATAGAATATAGTTTTGATCTTTGTATATTAAATCAAGAAGGAAGAATAAGGCTGCAATATTTTGAAGCACATTTTCCCATCAGAAG
The DNA here is from genome assembly GCA_000404065.3 of Pinus taeda. Lineage (NCBI taxonomy): Eukaryota > Viridiplantae > Streptophyta > Pinopsida > Pinales > Pinaceae > Pinus > Pinus taeda. The sequence continues at coordinate 34,224 of APFE030032371.1, read as the reverse complement.
TATTTTTACAGTAAACAGATTTTTTTTTTCCAGCAGAAGTTTTTTTACAGTATGCATTCAATCATACCTATTATGGGAATAATTCTTACTGGCAAGGAGAACTATCCTGAATGGTCCCGGATGATAAAACACGCCCTCATTTTCAGTGAGTTGTGGAAAGGAGTGTGTATTAGAGACGGAGACAAAGAGCCAGAACAACCTACCTCAGACAAAGAGTTCGCCATTTAGGAAAATAAGAACAACAAAGCCTATGAATTAATTGCAGCATCTGTAATTAAAGAGGTGAGTCACCATATTTCACCATTTTCAACTGCTTTCGAAGCCTTACAAAAGCTGAAAGAACTCTATGACTCACATTCTTCACTTGAAGTTGTTCAACTCATGATTAAACTCTTCACTCTTGAATTGCAAAATAATGATCCTCTTGCTCTTGCATCCGAAGTAAAATCTATAATGCATGATATCCAAGCCACTAAGGTTGAATTGGATATTCCTCTTATCGCTTTTCTCAAGGCACTTATCCTACTTACTCCAATTATCTTGAGTCATTGCAAGCAAATGGAAATCTCAAAGATATTACCTTTGACTCTCTTGTGAAAAAAATTGTTGAAAGAGAGAAAGCTTTTGGAAAGAAGAAAACCCCTGAATCTTCTGAAGAGGTTGTGTGCCTTGCTCATAAAGAAAAGAATCCTGCTCAAGATTCTTCCAGAGGAAGAGGTGGTCGAAGAGGAAGAGGAAGATACTTCAAAGGCAGGGGGACAAACACTCTCAAGGAGAAAAGTTAGACTTGCACAGCATATGCTGCAGAAGAAACGGATCGCATGATGCCTCTACATGCAAGTTACCATGGGACAAAATTGAGCAACAAAGAAACCAACAGAAAGGTAAAACTAATGACATAGAAAAATGTAAAGCACTTGAATATGCTCATTATGTTGTGGCACAATGTAATATCGGAGTAAATGAAGACTTATTTAATGCTTCACTTGCTTCTTGGAAAAATGATTGGTTGCTTGATTCAGGAGCAACCTGCCACATGACTCATAGAAAATATTTTTTTTGAAGAATTTATTGACAATGTTGATGGAGCAGTATACTTTGCAGACCAATCAAAATTCAAGCCATCAGGGATTGGCACAATCAGGCTTAAATTACCTGGTCTTCCAGACTTTCTTCTGCATCATGTTCTATATCTCCCACAACTGAAGAGAAACTTGTTGTCCTTGGTCAACATCCACTAGCAAGGTCACTCCATTCATATGTTAGATGCAAGCTTGAGGTGAGAAAAGCATCTGACCACTCACTTTTCATGAGGGGAATAGAAGAAGAAAGGCTTCTCAAGTTGCAAGGTACCTCTGCTCGTGCATAACATTTCTCATACAATTCTCATTATGAAGAAGGTACACTTCCATCAAGTTTATTATGGCATGCTAGATTTGGACATTTGAACTATGAAAACCTCCGCTTGTTGAAGAAAAATGGTGTTGTTGGTTTGCCTACAATTCCTAGGAAACATAAGCAATGTGATGCTTGCATTCTAGGAAAGCATAGCAAACAGTGTTTTCATGATTCACATTTAAGAGAACATAGAAAACTTGAACTCATTCATTCAGATTTATGTGGTCCAATGCCTATTCCTTCTGCAAATTGAAATAAATATATGATGACATTTATTGATGACTACACCAAAATGTGTTGGGTTTATTTATTAAAGAACAAATATGATGCTTTTCAAACATTCAAGAACTTTCATACATAGATTGAAAATGATGCACAATCTCATATTGGCTCTATTCGCACTGATAATGGAAAAGAATACACTTCAAATGAATTTGAAAACTATCTTCACCAACATGGGATCAAACATTAAACAAGTGTTCCTTATAATCCCCAATAGAACAGTGTAGCTAAAAGAATGAATAGGACAATCTTAAATATGGTGCATTCCATGATGTTTTTCAAAAATGTAAAGTTGATGTTTTGGGCTGATGCAGTTCTATGTGTTGTATATATAAAGAATAGATGTCCATATAATGCTATTAGAAACAAGACTCCATATGAAATGTGGTATGAGCACGTTCCTTCGGTAAAGCATCCCAGGGTCTTTGGTTCCACCTGTTATGCCTTGATACCAAAGGCACATATAAACAAACTTGGTGCAAGAAGTCGTAAGTGTATCTTCCTGGGGTATTCAAACACCTCCAAAGCATACCATCTCTACGATGAAGTCAATAAAAATTTTGTTGTATCTAAAGATGTAATATTTCTTGAATCATCCAAAACTGACAATGTTGTTGAGCGGCAACTTGATCGCTTGGATAGATTCGCAAATGAAAAATATTTTCAAGAATTTGATAATCAAATTCCACATCTTGAAGGGGGGATTCCTATACTAGATCAACATGTGGAATATTCTTTTAAAGAACTCTCTCCCCCGCATGAAAATCCAACAACAGATGATGCTTTAAGTAATGTGATTGATAGAAATGGGAGACTCAATCTTGATTCAGTCCCAACTCAATCAACAGAGCAGCCTAGACCATCTGAGAAAAGTCCTCCAAAGTGGCTGATAGAGGCACTTGAATGTGTTCATCCTAATGAGGTTGGAAAGACAGGAACTAGAAATTGAAACAGGCAAAATGGAGGCGATGTAGATGACTCTGATTCACCCGTTGATATGGATGTTTCTTATGATTGTGAATTGATTTGGAGGAGTTATTTCCTGGCTTGACAGTATCCTATTCATCTGGCCTAGATCGATGAGGAGGACTCCGGTCAAAGGGAAGTCAACCATAGAAACCTATGGCAAATAGGACTCTGTTTTACACACGTTTCTCAGTGATGGTATCCAAACCAGTCTCCTGAGGTCACAGACTTCATGTGCCACCTACGTAAATGGAATCTAACAACCACTACCATAGATTTGTATTTCCAAGCAACCAGGGACAAGAATTCTGCATACTTTCCTGTCTACTTGTTTTGTTGTAGCTAATTTCTCTCTTCAAAACAGTTGTATATTTCTCTATAAATACCAGTGTGTAGTACGCAGAACAAGTTCAAGTTTTTGCTTATGTAATAGTTCATATTTCTTCTTTGTAGTTTGAAGAACTCAATTCTTTGTTTTATTATAAAGACTCTGTTTTCAATGGATACCTGGAGCGTTGTTGGTGTATTGATTGAGTGCTTATAATCCGAGACCTTTGTAGAGGGCCCCTGTGTGGTCAAGGGTACATTTTATTTATGTTTTGTCTTTCATAGTTCAATTGTAAATTCACTGTGTTTTTCCATAATGTTTATAATCCTTTTCTAACTATGTTTATAATGCAGCTTGTGTCATCCTTTCACTAACTCAGAGTAGTTTTATTTCAACACAAAATAGTTCTTTGGTTTTCACTGCTTTCTAGTTTCTTACCAGTAGCTTTAAATTGATGTCAGTAGCATAAATTGATTCATTTCATTTGTTGTTCATTAGTTTTTTAGATTTTGAATTAAGTTGTTCAATGCCATTTTCTTATTAGTTTAGTAACTCATGTTATAAATGAATATTTCCAAAAGCCCTTTCAGTTGATGGTTAATCTTAAAACTAAGTGGTGAAATGTTTCATTTATGAATGGGTCTTTCTCTAAATTTTTGTGTTTACTTTTCTCAGAATAATGAAGAATGAAATCTCTCAAAATGCTATCACAAGGAGGTAGTTCTCCCTAAATTATGTAGCAAAGTGACAAAAATACTTCATTTAGCCTTGCTTTCATAATAGAATAGTTGCAACTTCATTTTCAATTATAGTTTTTCACTTAGTTTAGCTGCAATTCCATCTTTAGTTGTTCATTAATTTTTTATTCTGCAATAGATTAGACAGTAGTGGTAATCTTATTTCCAGTATTTCATTTTTGGTTTATCATAGATAGCTACAATCTCATTTTCTCATTTAAGCTTTGGTTTTGTAATTGAGTAGATAGTAGTTTTAAGTCCTTTTAGTTCATGTTTTAGAAACAATCATAATAGCAAGAAGAGAAGCTATGTTTTCATTTTCTTGTTTAAAAATTTACTTCCAAATCTGGCTTAAAGCACTTTTAACTCTCATTTCATTTCTCTAGATTCTTAGCAGTAGTAGATTAAGATTTTGTAAATTACATTGCAAAACATTAGGAATCAAAAGAGCAAAACCCCAAAACAAACATAAACTCAAAAATAGTGAGGTAAGAAGGGTCATCTAGCACATATAGTGCACTACACTTCATCAATTTATGATACCCGGATTGATAATTTATGTAGCTATTTAGGACACTAAATTGACTGAACAACGACATCTTTTCCAATGGGAGATAAATGGCTCCTGAGAAACCAATCAAGATAAACACGGTCTTTGAATGGTGGGGAAAGACATGTGCTCCTCCTTCGACGCCACTCTTGAACATGGTCAGAAAGGTGAGTGGTGGAGGATTGACGAAATGTGGTAAATAGCTTTGTACCAGTGTCGTACCAAAGAGGTAAGTGGAAATATGAAAGGAACGCTTCAGCAAGTGTCGTGAAAACGGAATGAGATGTGGAGGGCTGGTCTACATACCATTTTGCAGTGTCTCTAGTGAGTGTGTGTTGGAATAGATGAAGACGAATGGAGTCATCAGTTATGGAGTTGGACGAACACCACATGTGGAAGGGTTGAACATGGTTGGTAGGATCCTCTCGAGAATTACCCTCAAAATTTAGGATGTCTGAGGGAAGCTTAGTCAGCATAGAGGGCCAACCAACATCGTGGTGTATGGGGTCGTTTATCAAATGGTTAAAATTTGGTCGAATTAACCCAGCCATACAGGGGAGCATGGGGGTTGCCGAAACAATTCCTAAGACTGTTCAGCTTAATGTGACCATCGGGATAGAACTGGAGCCAACACCAGGTTGGATTCCTGCACCAGTTGTGGGTCCAGACATGGTGATGATATGCGATGAAGGAGGCTCGGAATCAGATGAGGAATCAGATGAAGCAGGAGAAGAGTCGAGGTGGGGGCTCGGAGGGCTATGAACTTGAATCCAGCAGGGAGGAGTAATATGCCCAAGCGGAAACTGGGTGTGAAGGCCTAATAGTCTCCGTGACAAACACCTTGGTGGCGCAATGGTGGTAGGACACACGTGACATGAAAAAGGTGAAGGGAGATCAATAATATATCTTTATCTCAATGTGGGGAGATAAATTTATTATGTTAAGTCTTGGCTTGGCGGTGTAAACCAAGTGCCCTTCACTTAAGGTGTGCTTGTATGTGCATGTGTATTAATTGATTAAGGCTAGATCGTGTTTGTAAAAACAAAAAAGCTAGTTGACAATAAATTGAAATTAATAATAGAAAATGAACAACAAAACAATTAACTAAACCCCACCCAAATTGGGTTTGCAAACACTCTGTTGGTTGGTGGCTAAACCAATGGAAAATACACTAAAATGGTCAAGAGATGTGAATGTCGATGTGACTGGGATCAAGTGACACTAAGCTGTTGAAAAGTGGTACAACAACAACAAAATAATAGAGGGGAAGATCGTTGCAAAAAGATAGGAAGATGGGAGAAACACCTAGGGCAACTGATGGGACCCTAAGGCAAATGACCAAACAAGGTTAAATGTGAAACTATGGATGGTAACAACCTATCTTAACAGATCTGAAACAACAGGGTACAGATCTGGCAAAATGTGGCTGAAAGCACTGCAGAAACTCAGACTACTCACTCAGCTAAACTCCTCCTAAAAAGGTGGAAGTGTACTAGAAGCCCTAGGGGAGGCTAAATTTGACTTCGACGAGTAAATCAGAGTAGATCAAGGCCTAAGCGGGATGAGACAAAGGTCAGACAACCCAACAGATAGCTCTCTGCAAAACCTAGAAACAGATCCGAGAAAAACCCTAAAACCCAAAAATCGCAAGTATTGACCTGTTTATATGTAGGGATCGCACGTTTTGGGTTGTTTAGTGCATTATGGCCTCCAGATCGCACTTTTTTGTCCAAAAAGTGTGATTTCTGCTCTGTGGATCTCGGTCGGAAAATCTTAGAAAAAAAGTGTCGCCTTTGTCGTGGCTGGTTCCTATGACCTGCGGAAAAGACCAGAATGCTTGCGGAAGTCAAAAATTTAATAGATCTAGGGTTAAAAAACTAGGATACATTAATAGAATTGAAAAAAGAAGAAACCCGAAGCTAAAAACCGAAGGTCACCCAGGTTTCTGGATCTGAAGTATAAACCCAACGGAGTCACCAATTTTGTTGTAGTGTTTTCTTCTCAAAGATGTACGAAAAGAATCCACTTAAGATTGTGGATGACAAACAATCTCAACAATATAAATGGCTTATAAACATTGTAGATCTGTAGCAACTGATAGAAACAAAACCTGCCAAAGTCTGGATCTATGCCACAATCATAGTTAAACAACAAAAACAAAGAGTAATGACTCCCATCATCCAATGGAAACCAGATATGTAAAGAATAATTTTATTATAACACTTGTGAAGGGAACAAATAGATGTTACCAGTCCCCCTCTATGGGATGGGTTCTTGGCTATCCTCAAATGTCTTCAGCTTATGGAGAGTCTCTCTCCTCTATAATGTATAAGCCCAACAAAAATATGGTGTGCAACAATGAAAATAATCAGAGTTACAATAGTGAGTGCAACAATGAAAATAATCAAAAGTGAATAATGAATGGAAAACCCTTCTATTTATAACAAAATATTGAGTTATCCTCAAATAATGAGCAATAATAAATATTATTGATTCTCATTCTTGGCATAACCACTTGGAATATTTTATATATTTGTTTAGGAGAGAAAAAAAATATTTAAACTTTTATTTATAAATAATAAATAAATAAATGATTTATTTATCATCTCAAGGAATTAGTTAAGGAATAATAAACAAATAAGGATTTATTTAATTATTCCTAAGGGATTTAGTCAAATTTGACAAAGAATAATAATTATTTACTGATTAATTAATTATTCTTGGAGAGTAATAAGATAATTAATGATTTATCTGTTTATTTTTCATAATTGGGTCAAATATGACAAGGAATAATAATAAAACAATGGTTAAATTAATTATTCCTAGATGAAAATCAAATAAATAGTGATTTATTTAATTATTATTCATGGGTTTAACTATAAATTACTTAACAAAGGTGGTTTATTAAGTAATTTCTCACAGTGAAAGCAATTTTACTATGGTAAAATTGGTTTTACATGGTGTACTTCAATCTATCTAGTAAATTAGGCTAGATGATCAATTTTTTGGTGATAACAGTCCCCATATATCCAGAGCAGGCACAGTAACAACCATTACAGGTTTCCATATTTGAAAAATATCACATTGTCTTGGCCTTTTATTTCGTATGCTAAATGTTGGATCTGTGGACACATAATGCTTGAGTGATGGATATTTTTGTAACACATGTCTGGCATGGGCATCACATGTGTTGATGTCTCAAACATCAAGAAAACAAAAATCAATAGAGTCCCAGGAGTCATATTAGTAGTTCTCATAATCCATCAGGCTATAACTACCGAGTTCGAGACACATCAACAACAAATTTTGAATAATCACTGCATCGTTGAAAAACTGGCAATATTAGCAACAAGCGTTATGCATTCTGAACAAAGTGTAAGAGTTTCATTTTCGATATTAAAACCGCAGGAAGGTTCCAACATCAATGATGTTGTGGCTGTCTCCATTGAGAAGTGTAGCAACAACAGATAGTGTTGGAAATAATACTGAGAGGGGGGGGGGTGAATCAGTATTATCAGGATACTTATTCTTTTTCAAAAACAACTGATATACGCTACTTCAATTTAGTAAACCTGCGTATGTACGCCGTTATGCAGAAGAAAACCCGCGTATACAGAACATGCTTTTATTTTACTTAATCTTTCTGATGATGATTGTTAGTCAGAGATGCATAATCTAATAACAGTATCCAGAGACAGTAAAACAGAGCAGAAAGACAATCAGACACAAGAACACAAGATATAAGGTGGAAACCCAATGTGGGTGAAAACCACCTGCTGCAATTCGTCTCTATCTTTCTTTAAATTAGAAACTTCTTTTACAATGTACTGGTGCAGTCCTTTTACAGTACGCAGGCTGCAACCTGCAGAGAGCTACAACTCTCTCTCGTTCTCCAGTTTCTCCTGGAAGGGAGCTTCAACCCCCTTTGCTCTTGCACTAGCCAAGATACTAGTACGTAGGTGCTGGCCTACAGAAGGCTACAACCTTTTCTTTCTTTCAGGGACCACTTTTCATCAATTTTCAAACTGGATCCATCACCCATTCATCAAGAATCAACCAATCTTCTTTCATCAACTAGATCTGAAACAAGTAGATATTCCTTTGACAGCTGTACACAGAAAACTGTACCAGAAACCATATAGCAGAAACAGAACCCAAAACCCAGCAGCAATAAGCAGAAACAGCCAGATCACAACTTAAAGCATATACGCAATTTTAACAGTCTGTAGCTTGCGTGCATACGCCTCTGCGTATGGAACAACCTGCGTATACGCGCCTTTACTTCACCTAAGCCGCGTGTATACGCGCCTTCGCTTCACTGAACCTTGTCCTTCCTTTGTGCTAAAGTCCCTCCTTCCTTCAGATCCAGATCTGCATCACCATCAATATACCAGCTCTAACACCTTTCAGATCCTCAATAATAATCCAGATGGTGTTTTGCCACAAGATCTCCTTCCTCTTTTATAGCCCTAGGCCTTCCCCAATACCATGGTCCAAAACCACAACATTCCAATACCATGAACCCAAAAACTGTGGATCGGCACAATTGACGAGACGCCATGGTCCAAAACATAGGTTCAAGTTCCAAGATCTAACTGCCATGGACCAAAAGAATGATCACCAATATATACGCGCTTTTGTAAAGAATAACCCGCGTGTATACGCGTCTTTGTCTAGATGAACCTGCGTATATGACTTTTTCTACTTTCTGAGTGCCTGAACTGAGATCTTCCATGATACCAAATTGATGGAAATAATACTGAGAGGGGGGGGGGTGAATCAGTATTATCAGATCAGATAAAACTTTTCAATTTCATACTCAGATTCATATACGCTACTTAAATTAAGTGAACCAGCGT
>APFE030032362.1:0-13641 GCA_000404065.3 Pinus taeda | reverse complement strand
CGAACAGGTGAAATCAAAGTTGTGGGACAACATTTAAAAATACAAACAATAAGAAGATCTAAAGATATGGTAAGTACGATTCAATGTGGGTGATGAAGTCCTTGCACACTTACGCAAAGAACAATTTCCTAAGGCCGCATATAACAAGCTGAAATTCAAGAAGATTGGTCCCTGTAGGATTTTGTGTAAATTCTTAGCCATAACTTATGAGATATAGCTGCCACTAGACATAGGCATATCACCTATTTTCAATGTGGCAAACTTGTTCCCATATACTGCCAACCAAGAAGATGATAGTGTGGTATGCACAGAACGAGGCACCCAAGTTGGAGGCAGTTCTTGGATGAGGCACATGCCTTCGTCTCAACCCCATGAGATAGAGAAGATTCTCGACACACATGTGGCCAAGAGGACTCGCAGGAAGGAGTATCTGTGATACCTTGTCAAGTGGAAGAACCATCCAATCGAGGACAGTTCGTGGCTCGACGCGGCAAAGATAGAGAAGGTGGGTAATTCTGTGGAGGAGCTCATGGAATAGAGCCATGACTTTTTCTTACCAAGGGAACCTGATGTAGGAGCATTTAGCTGACGATTCATCATAACAAAAGGTTGTTTGGTCTCTGAGAGGACTGAGAAGGAAATTTATAAGTGAACACTGTAGTTGTTTTTTTGTGTTATTTTAGTTTAGTAAAGAACAATATTTAGGAAGGTAGATGGTTAATTAGTCAAACTATTGCAAGTAATTATTTTTATTTTCATGTCAACTTTTACAAGTTGTAACATAGGACAATAAACAGTTTTTGAACTAAAAAATGTAACCAACAACAGTTAGGAGAAAACAGTTTCCAGACAATTATTGAAAAGGAACAGAATGCAATTGTAAGAGGTTCGACCTTTTGAGAGGAAGAAATATAATAAAATATCTCTCAGCACACAATCTATTTTCTAATATCCTGTAACTGTCTATATATCATCCTGTTAGATTGCCTGATACAAGGAAAGCACATTCTTTGGTTTTTTATTCCATAAGAATGTACATATATATGGTTCGATTTGTATTGATTAAAGTAGGTCAATAAATCAAAGCAAGCTTGCAAACATAAATAAGGAGTAAGTTACAAAAACGAGGGCATACAGTTCTGAAATTTGTCAATCAAAAGAGTGCAAAGGAATCTTGGACATTTTATTCATTTCGAGCATCAAAGATAGATATAGGTCGCATGCATTCCGAATAGTAAAGGCAGACAAGTCACACAGGTATTTCTAAAGAATAAACCCTCTCTGTTTTATTTACAAAATAATCATAGAAACTCTATTCTAATACATAAAGTCACAAAACCTCTGTTCAAATATACATATAGTCCATGCAATAACACTATACAAGTTTCAATGAGCTTATCATAACAGATGGCTTTAGAAACCCTAGCGGTAATACAAACCTACAACAACTACCCATAAAGGAAATAATTCAAGTCTTGTGGACCTCGACTGCATGCTATTGGTCGGTCACAAGTCATCACAACAAACTACTGTAACCCTAGCCTACGGCAAAAATAAAACATGTGACAAGAATAATAAGGAACCACCCTACCTGGGTCAAGCTAGCACGCTGAGAAATCGGGACTGAAACTATCTAGAATGAAACCACCTGCAATGATAGTCACCAACAGCAAGCGTAAGCATTCAATAGCAGAGAAAGAAGAGACTGAAAGAAAATATGAAGACAAGGGTTCGAGCTTACCTTACAGAGATAGGGCACCTACGTTGCAGTCACTAAGGGTCACTCTACTCACGAAGGAGCAAGTGAGTTAGACCAAAGCATGAACAGGATAAAGGAATGATAGTAGGGAATGAAGTCTTACCTTCTTATTGCAGAAGAAACTAAAGCCGAAGACCTTGAGATCACAACCTTTCCACGAAACAGAGAAATGTAACCATAGAACTCAATGAGGAGTTGCACAGAAGAAGTCAAGAAAATAACTAGTATTAACCTTGTACACAGAAAAGTTCCAAATCCTAACAAGCAAGCTACTATCCATAACTCAGAAGAGAGATTAAGTGTCAAGTATAGAAACAAACAAAGGGAAACCAATTTCAAATAAGAGTCCCTTACCAGATGGAGAAGCTGAATAAGTTTCCAGGTCAAAAGCCAAGCCAGAATACTAGAGCCAGCATAACATTTTATAGAGAAAACTACACAGAAGAACCATATTGTGAAACCCTCAGGCTTAATAGCTCGATGAGAAAAATGACCAAGGGATAGGGTTTGAGGACCTCTTACGGAAGTGGGAGTGAAGTTTTCGAGGAGTGGACACTTGTCCAATAACCAGTAGCGTGGGTTCAAATCATAAGTGTCGAAACCCAAATCAATATTAAATCATTGTAATCAACTATCAAATGAACAAATATCACATTTAATCAAAATGCTCATCATTTAAATCCATTCATAATCCTTTTATTAACGTTGGTAAGTGTGGCAAGGGGGATGGACCCATCATAGTTGCGGCGTTACTAGCACTTTGAAGAGTTGGAGGAGAAACTTCTCTGAAAATGAAATAATCAACAAAGCGTAGGCTTTGGTTCCAGGCTTTCTAATCTGGGATGTCTCGAAAGAATGCAACAATAGGATATTCAAGAACAAAATTGGCTCATCCACGAGCATCATAGCTCAGATCATTAGACAACTCCAGGAGACTGTAGGAACACTTCTAAAGAAACCCCTAAGATCTAACCTCAAAACCAGGATGCACAAATACTTTTACATTTGGGCCTACAGGTGCCTTTCACCCAGGGCATAAGCAAGATTGTAAGTCATATAACAGTAGATAAGCACTTCTGGAAACCTCTTCCTTATGGTTCTATGAAATCTAATATAGATGGAGCCTCTAAAGGAAACCTTGGGATCACTGGATATGGTTGAGTGATAAGAGATGAATAGGGATATATAAAAGTCATCATTCATAGTCATTTAGGGAAGGATACTAATAATATGGCAGAACTCATGGCCCTTGAGTAATGCCTAGAAATATTGATTGATTAAATTTACATAATACCATCATTGAAGATGACTCTGAGTTGATAATTAACTCGGTCAAGAAAATATGCAATGGCTCAACACCTGAAAAGGTGTCAAAACACTGGTGGTTATTACAAGTCTATCAACGTATCCAATCCCACCTGAGAGCCCTAAGAACCCTTAGTTTTGTTCATGTGCACTGAACAGTCAAGAGGGTAGTGGATATTTTGGCAAATGAAGGAGTTCTCTATACCAAAAGTAATAAAAGATATGACTGGATGTCGACTCCCCAAGGAATATTGTGGGAAGACTGTCACAGACAGGCTACCATAGACAACGAGTACTTTCTGAGCATGTGAAATAAGCAAAGTGAAGACTGATGGAAACAGAAGAGAATGGCTATAACATAGGGAAGAAACAAATGGTAATAGTGAACATTGAAACTAATAGGGAGTGAAGTGAAAGGATGTCAATCAACCATGCCTCATGATCTACATCTGTACTTGAAGAAGCCCCACCTTCATCTGAGGTGGTTTTAACCTTTGCAGAAGGAGCATCATCAGATCCCTTTCCTTTATCAGGAGCTTTAGATTTACAGTCCCTTTTGTAGTGCCCTTCCTTTCCGCATTTCCAACACACCAACTTTACAGGTTTTCCTGGAGATTTAGATCTCCCTCTAGATTTAGATCTCCCACTCGATGACTTATTTTTGTTTCTATTCCGGGACCATCCTCGTATAGACAAGGCATCACCATTCTAGCTCTCCACATTTTTTCGTCTCATCTCCTCCATCAGCAAGGATGAGACTATTTCATCAAACTGCAAGGCAATTGCATTGCTACCTATTACAATAACTAGACTATCCCACAAATCTATAAGCGAACACAACAAACTGATGTGCTTATCTTCATCTAAAATTTTAATATCAATAGATGCTAACTGACTTACCACAGTGTTAAATGCGTTCAGATGCTTTGTCACTGAGTCTCCATCTTTCATCCTTAGGTTATATAGTTTTTTCTGTAGGAACAATTTATTCACCAGAGACTTATATTGGTATAGATTCCCTAACTTGTCCCACAAATCCTTCACCGTAGCTTCCCCTGATACATTCAGCAACACTGAATCTCAAACACACAATTGTATTGTGCTCTTTGCCTTTCAATCAAACTTCTTCCATTCTTCATCGGACACTCCCATTGGTTTAGAACCCAGATCTTTATCCACCAACAGATCCTCCATCTTGAGTTTCCACAACTCAAAACTGTAACCATTAAATTTCTTGATCTCTATATTTCCACTACTCGCCATCTTCTTTCAGCACCAAAATCGATCTCGCAGATCTCCCACTGAACAGGGTCTACGACACACCCGAGTGAAATCCCTCAGCAATAAAGGAATCCCCTTGAAGCCAAAACAACTTTGATATCAAAAGTAGGTTTTAACCTTGTACAAAAATTACCTGCATTCAAATTTTAAAACATAGAAAATAAACAATGCGAGAGCATAACACGTAAAACACATATACACAAAGATTTTCCCCTAGATCCCAAAATCGAGACTACTAGCTTGATTTTTCATTATTTTCCTTTCAATTTTATAATACATATTTATACATGTCGAAGCATCCAATGTAGTGGACCGAAAACCATTGCATCTAAAACCATGTATCGAAAACCATCGCGTCCAAAAACATGTGTGAAAATCATGCACAAAACCATAGGTGGGTCCGCCCAACCTAACATAGCTTCCGAAACCAATATTTTCTTGGGCATTGCCCTGGACCCCATAAAGTGGGGTTACATGAACCCCTCAAACCCCCTGTGACCCCCCCGCTACACAATCGGTGCAACAAAAGGGGGGCTCCGCTGCCCCTCTAACCCCTAGTTAACTACGTGGCTTAGTCGTGGAAAGAATATAACACAACCCAACAGTGTCACTTGTTTTATTTGAAATTCCTCCAATGTCTACCTCATTTTATTATAAGTCATAACCTTTTATATCAAAAACATTTATTGATATAATTGAAAACATATAATGAATTCTAGGTTAATTTAAACATGCTCACAGTCATTTTCCAAGTGCAAATATAGTCATGTTATTTTAAGTGGAAAAACAAGTTATCAAAAAACAAATAGTGATATATTCGAATACATATAAAAAATTCCTTCTGTAGATATGTTTTTCAAGGATACTATGAATAAGGAATATGTATGAAAATTTGTTAAGCGGGTACTATTTTTAATTGTGAATTGTGTCTCTATTATCACCCATGTTATTGAAAATTCTCTATTGAAATCTCCTAGAATATTTTAATCAATTAACACATTGTTAAATGATTGTAGAAAAGAAAAGATACTAGTAGCCTATACGAATGTTGAATTTCAACATTTATTTGAGCCTATATAATATATTATTGTTAACTAAACACATGCAATAAATCTGCAGGTATTTTCATTTCTGGCAAGTGTTAGTTATGTTTCTTGTACAAGGAGAAGTGGTAGGCGAGAGGCTAGGGGTGCCCAGTTGTGATGCACTTCATCAGATTATGATAGGACAGATCAGCGAATGTGAAAAATGCTCCAAGTAATATTTTTTGAGCATAACCATGAGGCAGAAGACAATGTTTTACCACCATCAACCATATTCTAAGGTGAAAGTTCAACTAACAAGATTAGTGGTATAAGAGGTTGAGAAAAAGACAAAATGTTATTTGTAATCAAAGATATATAATTTAATGGTATTCACTTCGAGAATCTGCAAAACAATCATGGTATTTCTTCCTCATCAATTCATTATTGGATAAATGAGCTCTCTCATATAAAACATAGAGGGCCTGTTACAGTTATAACTGAAGAGGAGGAGGTTAAGGTGCTTGAGTCATGTGAGGAGATGGACCAATTGGGACATGTGCTAGAGTTGATAAAACTCAAATCCATAGCTTCTCAAATCAATCAAGGTAGGCGAAGCCCATTCAAAGATGGGTTTCCTGGTAAACCATGGAGGTTTGGGTTTAAAAAAAGGCATCCAGACCTTGTATTGTATACAAAATTGTAAACTATGTGCATGCATGGCTGCACATCCCCATGCATGGATGACTAAATTTTCTTTTTTGAATTGGCTTTGTCACATTTTTGCATCTATACCAAGTGGTGTCTCGCCTAAGAACATACACCTATTGTTAAAATATGGCCATGGAAGCCTTGTTGTTGTGGAAACAATTGAGGAGGAAAATAATTTGGGCATCAAAATATTAACACTACCATCTTATACCACCAAATATTGTAGCCCTTTGATCTTAATGTGTTTGGCCCTTTATAGAACTATTTCAGGTTAAAGTGAGCTTCATGGATGATAAAGAATCCAAGGGTTTGAGCTACCAGAGCTCGCAAGTAAAGCCTATTAAGAAGTCTCCCACACCATCAAATATTAGGGTTGGTTTGAGGAGGACTGGAATCTAGCCTTTGAATTATGATTTCTTATCCACAATACTAGTTGTAGCCATGTGTTTCATGTTGATGGTCAATAAGAAGGGCATGTCCAAGCACATGTTGATGCACAAGAAGAAGTGGATGAACAAGAAGATGTAGTTGTTGCTAATAATATGATTTCCCTCCCTAAAGGACACTTCTATGTTGATGATGATGAACAAGTAACATAAACATGGTATAATAATGAACCAATTGACAATAACATGAAGGTTATTCTACTAACTAAAGCACATGGAACTTCTACATGTTATATTCTTAATGACTCTGTTGATCATGCAAATCACAATGAGAATGTGGTTGAAAATTTCTTAAACGTTTTGATATAAACATGAATCACTTATATTTATAAACACAAACATTTATATTTGCGAAATTGAAACGGTAATAAATAGAGATCAACATCCATATGTTGGATAAGTTAGGATGAAAGATAATGTCAAGTAGTTTCTCCTCATTATTAGCTAATGTTGCAAACCATGCATAGGAGGGCCTATAAGTTTTCAAATTGAGAATTGTGAGAAGGGGGGAATTCAAGAAGACATGGTTTTGAAAATTAATGACAATGTTTGTGGGCAGTCAAATGCAAGAAGACACAGTTTTGAAAAGCAATCACAATGTTTGAGAGCAGTCAAATCCATTCATGATAATGGCTGGCAAGATGCTGGAATTAGTCGGCAGTTCCTTTCTTACATGAGAGTACACCTGCATTCCTGGTGAGCATTTCCACAAGGGCTAAACTCTTTGGTTTGGCACTATATGTGATTGCATAGGTCAAAAGCACCTCCGATCTTGATGGCATGAAATATGTGCCATTTAGCATCACATCATCTTCTCATATCTAGTTCCTCTTTTTCCATTCACTTTCTGTCGCATTTTTCCTCTTGGTTACCTCTTTAGCTAAGGGATTTGCAGATGTTATTAATCGATTTCTTTGACTCAGTATGGTGGGTTTTGAACTTCAACCGATGGTATACATTCCCCACTTATTGTAATCATTTTTAAACACATGGAAGTATCCAAATTGGCACATACGTGCAGATAATTCATAATTTAATTTCTAAATAATATAATATTTATTTCATACTTTTCCTTCACAACAAAATTCAAAATAAGATGGGAAATGAATGAAATAACAATTAATATTCATCCGGGCATTTGTTGGATGAGATCTTGGCAAAAATGGTTGAGTGCAACTATTTCCTACATAACTTTGTCATGATCGTTGTTTTCATTGTGACCCAATAGCATCACCTACCATTGGAGAAAATTAGAGCACTGTGAAGGTAGAATATAAGGAATAAAATAGAGTGAATTTCAATTAATGAATGAAAGAGTATGTGAGGTCACCTCATTGTGGCGAGTGAAATAATCGTTGGAAATGTTGGTATAGGTGGATGACTTGACTATGTCAGTGAGGCCATATTCATAATTAGACATAGACAAATGGTCCACCCATATGTGCCCCGCTGTCGAGTTCAAAATCCCATCTCCGTGATTTCTTTTTCTTGACCCACTCTTCAGAGGATACATATTTACCACAACATTTCCTATACTTTTTACAGTCATGAATGATGATTCTTGTCGCATCTTTTGTGGTGATACATGAGCCCTTACCAATGTCGACTTTGGCGCCTTGTCCATCTATTGTTTTGAAGCTATGAATAACAAGCTCTTCCTTGAGTTTGATGAGAACATCATTGTGGAAGATGATCCACAGTGGCTTCATCTGAATCACGACATGACGTAGTGTGTCGTGGGATGGATTCATGACATTATCACCAGCATTTGTAACCACATAAAACTTGTCGTTTTTGCCTCCGATGACATGCTTGCCAAATCCAATGCTGCAATGTACTAGTTGTTTTTTGTTGCACTCCCAAATGCAATCACAATGCCAACAGTCATTAATAGGATTACCTGTTGCACATGACAACATGCTCATCTCCTCTCATCCTCTTGTGCTCTTGTTAATAATGTTTTTGCTTCTATTTGAATACGCATACATTGAAGCATGTCAATTCAGACTCCAACAACAAATAATTAAAAAAATAAACAAAAAGATTAACAAAATGAAATGTAATGTTGCATTGAGCAATTTACTTACTCTTGAAGTTGCTCCCATCTTTCTCCACAAGAAACATGGACCTACTTATATTTCCTTGTGGCTCTACCATCTTGTGTTCCATAAACTTATATCCATATTTTGATGCAAAAGGCTTTGGTGCCCCACCATGAACGTAGCGAAGTATTCCTATCAATAGCATGTAGCTCAAAATACTAATTGGATTGCTCATTTTGACAACTAGGACTCATCTTTGTCTTGTCAAGAAAACAACAACAGTAACAACACTAGTAGTGGTTGCTTCTACTCTGAGCCACTCCTGCAAATGCTAGGGCCTTCTTATAGTATCTATTCATGATTTCATCTCACTTGGTAAATTGCACTACGAATGTAGGGACATGCATCTACCGGAGCGATCTGGAGGGATATGTCAAATGTAAGTTCGTATTATATATATATATATATATATATATATATATATATAATATATATAATATTATATATATATATATATATATATATATATTTAATTTTATAGTTCAAACCATTATAATAATAAACATATATATTTCTGGTAAATGTTGTATTTTAATATTCTGTATTGAAATCTACATATGAAAAAATACACTATGTTCATTGTCTATTCATACTTATTAATTTCTCACCAGGTAAATGTTTATAGCCAAACATGTATTACATTCTTTAAGTTGTAGGAAGGTAATCTAATTCTTTATGCAAAACACTTCCCCTTTTACAGAGAAATAACAAATGACAGGCCATCGTAAACTCACATATTTATAAATATGTCATCATTTATATAGCATATAATATTTTCAACATTGAATATATACACATTTTATTAAATACCAATATTACTTCACAATTTTCTAGAATTTGAGCATGTACTACAAGTTACAATATTTTATGGAGATAGTTTCTCTTGCACAAGGATGAATATAACTAGCAATAAAAAATTGTAGTTATTGTTAAAAGACTTGATTTTAACACTATTTAAGAATTCTTGCAACCAATTCTATTATTATTTTAACAATAATGTAAATTTGAACATTATCTTCTATAACTTCTTTTTAATTTGTATTTAATTGTAGCTATAAAAAAATTATAACACTTTTCTTTTGTCTAAAATATGTGATTTTATAATAAGTGTTAAATATTTTGATTTAATGACATTGTATTTACTTTATGTTTTATATATTCATCATTTAGATATATATTTTAGGTTATCATGATTTGATGTAAACTTTGTACATCATGTGAATATTATAATTGATCCCATGTTCATTATTCATATTTATATTCATATTGTTATCCCCAAATTTATTATTCTTTTTTAACTTTAAAATAATTTAAGATTCATTAAAAATAGTTAATATATTATTTAAATAATGTGATGTTATCTTTTATAAAATAATCAGATTATGAGAGTGTCAATATTGTATGTTGATAAAGTAAATATATTTTTTCTAGTATTGTAATGCATTTAGTTTCATTGTAATTTACACTAATAATTGAGTGAATTCTAGATTTGTTAATTACCTATCTTTCTTGATTGATGTGCTTTGAATAGATTGATGTTTGGCACTCTTTTGGATTATACAATCATTTAATAATTCTTCATGTCATGAATATATATGAATCATGAACATATTAAGAGTTACTTATTGTTGTTGGATAATTTGATTGGGTGTATGAACAAGTGACTTGATTTGATGGTAAATATATATGATTTGTACTATTGCAGTAATCTACTTATACAAATATAGTCATAACCTTTCAAATGGATATGAAGAACCACATGGGTATGTAATAAAAATTGAGTTAAGTTACACACTTAAGTTGTGCATAGGACATTATCTATCAATTTGAATATGAAGTTGTGAACATTTTAATATGATTTAAACTTGTTGGAAAAATGACCTATTTGATGTGTATATGTAAATTCCTGTGAATATATAAATAAACGTTGCTAATTATTACTAGACATGTGTAAATGTTGTAAAGAGATCTTAATACATGATAGATAAATCACACCTCAATGATCATGAGCCTCTCACTATGAGTAAACTGAATCTAAATAACATAGAAATTTTAGATGTTAAATTAATTTCCTTCCTACAATAAAAATATCTAATTAAACTATAAGAGTAAATGAAACATAGATAACATAGAAATTTTGGAATTTTTGGATGTTATATAATTTCCTTCCTACCATAAAAATGTCTAATTGAATGGATGATCATAACCTGGCCATTGTTACTGATTATATTGGAATCAATAGTAATGTTAATATACTGATTATATGGGAATCAATCGTAATGTTGATATAAATTAAATATTTTAAGAAATATATCTTTTATGTGAATCGAATTGAAAATTGGATCATGAACAAGTAAATTCGTGAAAATAATATTTATATGAGGATAATTACATACATTTTATAAGAGTAGCATTCAAGCTAAAAATATATTTTATTTCTATGTGGAATTTGAAATGGAAGTTAGACATTAACAATATGTATTAGTATAAATTTAATATAATATCTTATTTTTTTTTAAATGAAATAACACATGAAAAAATAAAAAAAGTTATAAAAATAATAAAAAATATTGAAAATTGGAAAATTTTTGAGAGAAGAAATAATAATATACATTTTTAGAAACTTAAATTATTTATGAAAGAGACATATGGATAAATGAATAATAAATATATTAGTGAATTCATAATTAAAAATTTTGTATAGGTCAACCTATCTTATTTTGTAAATATTTTATAAACGTAATATAAGAAGAGCATAAAAAGCGGCTATATAAGACATCTGTATACATAAACTCATTATAATATCTTTTGAAGCTTTATGCTAACTTATTACTAACTTGTACACATTCCTATAATCTTTGTAACTTTACGATGGCCAATCCTCACGCCCTGTGATTGTATCTGGATGCTAACTTTAAGCATTACATGAGAAAGCGATGAAAGCGAACGATCCCTAAAAGTTTGCAATATTCAATTATCTTTTGAAAAACGTTGGAGGCTTAAAAGTCAAAAGATCGAAGTTTTTTCTATGCAGATGCAAACTTAACTGACATGTGGAAAGCCATTGGATCTTATTTTCATCTCTCTTTTAAACATAAGAAAAACTTATCTATCACTTCACCGAGACACAAACACTACGTCAACAACATAAAAAACTATATTATCACTTCATACTCACACAAACACTACTTCAGCCCAGCACAAGCACACATAAAAATAGGCAAAAACAAGAGCTCGTAAATGCAAGTGAACCACACAAACTTTTCTTGAAAACAGATAATCAATTTTTATCGGAATATAAAGATGCACATGCGAATATAAATATATATTTTTAGAAATGAAGGTTTAAGTTTATATATATAAATGATATTATTTTTTTTCATTATGATTGTAATATTTGTGTTTTGATATTTTAAATTATGTATAAGTTTATATAGTTAATATATTTATTTCAAATTTTATTTGAAATAGAGTTAGTTAAAATTTATATTTTTCAAGGTTTTATAATTTGTAAGAGTGTAATTAAGTGGCCAAACTACAATTAAATGATTTGTATTCATGGATTTGAGTATAGTGTTGATTTGTATTTATGGACTTGAACTTAGTGTTGTAGATTATGTAATATTAGATAACCATATTTCCAGGCAGAATGTAAATCTTGACCTATTAAATGACCATGATCTTGACTACCATGATATTGACTCTCATAATAGACCTTTAACTATAACTCCAAACTTTTCCATGCAAAAAAAGCACATGCATGACAATTAAGAGAGTCATAGGAACCTACTTTTGGACAAGAGAAAAAAATGTTAGCGTCTTAAAGTATTTAAATAGGGATTTACACCTCTTAACTTATAACGATAACATTGAAAAACCTCTATGATAATTTCACAATGACCATTAACAAGTTCTCTAGCAAGGTCTCATATAGAAAGAATAATAGAACTACCAATCTTTAGTATGATAATGATTGCAAAATTTCTAGAAAAACTAATAGATATGCTCGTAACAAAACCTTCAAGCTTGATAATATAAATACCTAGAAAACCTTTATGATAATTTCACAATGACCATTAACAAGTTCGCTAGCAACGTGTCATATCAAAAGAATAATAGAACTACCAATATTTGGTATGATAATGATTACAAAATTGTTAGAAAAGCTATTAGAGATTCTCCTAACGAAACCTTAAAGCTTGATAATATAAATACCTAGAAATTGTGTATTAGAAGAAAGAAAATATATCTTACAAATAAAAAGAAAGAGAAACTACTACACCTCTTTGACTTTGATCCTAAAAAGTTTTAGAGGAAATTCGTCATTCCTAAGTCTAAAGAAAATATTTTGATTCCTTTTAAGAACTAGAATATTTACCTTAAAAAAGTCTATGAATCTCGTAACACCATGGTCATGATTTTGAATTCTTTATAGAGAATCATATATTTTCATTGCACGATATCATGTTTGGGGTTAAGAAACTTGATAGTGAGAAAGCTAAGAACGTTGAAGGACACAAAGTTGAAATTTTTGAAATGGGAGAATATTTCCTCATCTTGCACATACACAACCACTTTAATTTCATAGTGAACCAATTCTTCCCTATCACTTGGATATAGAACCTTATTGATACTATATTTAAAAGTGAGGATAAAATAATTCCGTCTAATTACAAGACCGTGATATTTAGCCATAATTTAGCCAAACTATATGAGCTTGATCTTTGAAAAAGAAGATTAGCCTTTGGCTTGAAAGCCATGGTAAAAGAGCTAAAGGCCAAGTTGGGTGTAAGAGATATCATTCAACCATGGACCATCTTGTTACTCTTAGGATAATTGGAGAGGAATGCTTCAATAACAAAATTGATCTCTTTTGTGGTTTTGTTGACTTTAGAAAAGCTTTTGGCACTATTCCTAGAGAATAATCATGGAAGACACTAGAAGAGGTAATGGTTCCTATCCAGTTCAAATATTTTATGGCAAGGCTATATGAGAATCTTATTCCAAATTTTATG
>APFE030032357.1:0-14642 GCA_000404065.3 Pinus taeda | reverse complement strand
GCCATGGACATCCTCATCTCTGATAACGAAACAAATTTTCTTCCCATTTCTGGGATAGCCTCCTTCCTTCCTACTACTGGCTATCGACTTCCTTTTCCTCAAAATATTTGAGAAATAATAGAAGTTTCTACCTCTAAATTTCTCGGGAGTTGCAAGATAGGGAAGTGAGTATACATACCATCTTTTCTCGCCGAAATCGGAGCTATGGGCTGGTCGCTGCACCTTGCTGCCACCTTCCTTCATTCTTTCTTGCTTCGTGCTATGCTACATGTAAGCTCCTGCTGCCACCTCAAGCCCTTTTTTGCATAAACCCTTTTGTCCTTCCGTCCTTGCCTCCACCTATCCATTTGATTTCCCTGTTCTCATCCCTGCGTCCCTTCCTCGGGATTTGCCACTACCTGTCTAACCTCCTTTACTTGTCATAACTACCACATTCTCCTGGTTGCTCCTACCGTACCCTTTCTGTACCACTGATGCCACTTGACATCCCTACGCGGCCACTTATCCCGACTCCCCACACTCCATCCAATTCATTTCTTAATGATGTCTTGATTCTCTCTTCTTCCTTGTCAAGTGAACCTATCCTTCCCTACCCCGTCATCTGCCCTGCTCCATCACCTATACCACCCCTGTCCTTTCTCATGATTATACTATCCATCCCCACCCCCTGTAATCTTTCCCCATATCTTCCATGTACTAACTTTTCCCGTTCGTTCTCCTTGGAATTTCCATGGCCACCTTCATCAATGTCGAGAAGTTGTTGTAATTGTTCGCGCTCCTCCGGGAGTAGCAGCTCCATTCCTTCGTTGTTTATCAACTTACGCCTGTTCTGACTACCCCAGTTCACTAACCAATCTGTCGGTTGATTTCCTAAGTGTCTTGCATGGGTGGGGATCAGATAATCGATTTTGATAAGTAGCTTCCCTATTTCTCCAATGAGCCACGCTGTTCTTTAACTCTTACTTATTTTTTCCACTGGTCTTTTCTGTTGCAGTTGCCTTATAATATCCACCACCAATTTTGAGTCTCCTTCAATTTGGAGACTCTTAACCTTTACTTGGATCGTAATTTCAAGGCCGCGCTTCAACGCATGAAATTCTGTTTTGTTGTTAGTCGCCTCCCCGCAGTCCATCGCAAAGATTCTCAAGGTTCTTCCTCTATCATTCCTGAAGACCCCCTCGATACCTGCTTCTCCCAGGTTGTGTTTGGCCGCCCCATCGAAATTTAATTTCGTAAATCCCTGTGGGGGGTGCCTGTACTATTTAATTTCTGCCACCTCCCTGATTTGGTCTTTGCTTCTGTCATTGCATGTCATATTCTGGGTTAATTCTAACCTCTACAATATCTTTGCCTCAATTTGTGAAGCCTTCCAGTCATCTTCCTTCCAACATTCCGTTAAAATTGTTTCTCTTGTGTTCCTAATTGTT
Source organism: Pinus taeda (assembly GCA_000404065.3). Classification (NCBI taxonomy): domain Eukaryota; kingdom Viridiplantae; phylum Streptophyta; class Pinopsida; order Pinales; family Pinaceae; genus Pinus; species Pinus taeda. Next base: position 13,215 of record APFE030032357.1, on the reverse strand, counting down.
TGTTCCCATATGGCTGCTGGGGTTCTGTTTTCTCCTTTCAAGATCACACGGTTCCATGTCTACTAGATGTTCCAGAGCAGGAATCCAACGGATAGCAGCCAAGCACGATTTACCACCGGGTTTTGGTAAGGTTTCCTCAGCCAGTTTTCTATGGTATTGACGATGTTTTGGTAATTTCTATGACGGCACTCAAACATATTGTAATGGTTGTCCCACAGGGTGTTGCCGACGCTGCATTTGTTCATAAAGTGTTCCATTGAGACCTCCTGTGCATTGCGAAGCGTGCAACGGGATGGACCCTATCTCCCTTTCCTCTGTAGTTGGTCCCAGGTAAGCACCCTACCATGTAACATAATCCAGACAAAGAAAGAAACTTTCGGCCAATGCTTTATTTTCCATAAGTTTTTCCATTTCTTCGTCTCTGCCTGTTGATTCTATTTGGTTTTTAAGTAATACCCTTTTGCTACAAAGAAGGTTCCAAGGATTTGGGTGCCCCATCCTAAGATGTCTTGCTCTGTTTTCCTTGCCACTTTGCAGGAAGCCATTTCTTTGTGGTAAGCTTGCCATCTACCAGAGTCAGGGGCCGCTACCCAATCCTCCTTCTGTTTCCAATTCCGCCAATAATCCCCTGTGTCTAGGTTCCAAAATTTACCAACAGCCTCCCCCTCTGTCTGGGAGGTGAAAGCATGGATGGCTTGAAGGGCTTCCTTATGGATGAGTCTTTCTTGCTACTACCATGGATCCTCCCAGAACCTGGCTTTATCTCCTGCTCTTATCTCCCAAAATCTATATTCTCTTATCAGTTCTTTGTTACTCTTCCACAGGTTCCAAATTGCGGAGCCTTTGACCTCTGTCTAACTTCACATTTTATCTTCTGGTTCCTCCGTTGTTTCATATTTCCTTTCCCAGATTACCTTCCATAAGTCTTGGCCACCCTGAGTCCATCTCCACCAAAGCTTCACCCCCAACACTTGGTTGAGAACGTAGGGGTCCATTAATCCTAAGCCCCTGTCTTTGGTTGGCTTGCTTATCCACTCCCAAGATAGTAAGGCCCATTTTCTGGTTTTGCTGGTTCCCTGCCATAGAAATGTATTAAACATGGCTACTAGCTTTTGACTAATGGACTTAGGGATTGATTGGCTCGATATCTGATATAATGGAATAGCTTGCAGAACAACTTTTAGGAGAGTTAGCCAACTGGGGGCATTCAATGACCGGAAGGTCCAATTGTCCATCTTGTTCCTGATTTTTTTTGTTAGAGGTTCCCAGTTAGCAGCCCTGTATTGGTGCTCATTAAGCATTATACCCAGGTATTTCGTTGGAAAAGTTCTAATTCTAAATTCCATTGTACACGCCAGAAATCTTTGGCCCGCTAGCTGTGTGTTAAAGAAAAATATTTTTGATTTCTCTTTATTGATCTCAGTCCCGGAAGCATGTGTGAACTCAGTTAAGATTTTGACTATCTGTTGGGCCTCCTTGAGCGTGGCCTGACCATAAAGCATTACATCATCTACAAATTGCTGATGAGTTACGAGAATATCATTCCCATAGATTCTTAGCCCCTTTAGCTGGTCCCTGGCTACTTGTGCTTTTACCAACCTGCCCAATCCTTCCGCTGCGAGGATGAAGAGAAATGGGGACAGGGGATCTCCCTGTCTTAACCCTCACGAGGGGTTGAAAGCTTTGGTGGGGGTTCCATTCAGTAGGACAGACATCACCAGAGTGCTCACCATTGATAGGATCCATTTAACCCATCTCGCATCAAATCTGTAGGCTTTGATAATGCCTTCCAGGTACACCCAACTAAGGTGGTCATAGACCTTTGCCAGGTCTAGTTTGATTAGCATGCCTAGATTTCGAGTGTTTTTCAAGGAGTGGATTACTTCCTGGGCGACTATAATTCCATCTGTTATCTGTTTCCCTTTAACAAAACCAGTTTGTTCCTGTGCTATGAGGTCTGGCAGAATTGGCTTGAGTCTATTCACCAGAATAGTTGCTAAGATTTTGTACACTACATTACAGAGGGATATAGGTCTGAATCCCTGCGGGTCATCCAAGTTTCCATTCTTTGGAATCAAAGCCAAAAAGGTAGCATTCAATCCCTGATGCATGCGTTTTGTACACCTTAATTCCTCCACTAGGTCCAACAAATCGTTACCCATGAAACTCCAGGCTGCTTGGTAAAACTCAATGGTGAAGCCGTCAAGTCCCGGGGCCTTATTTTTTGCCATTTTATTAACCACTTCCTCCACTTCTTCCTTTGTGATTACTCTGAGTAGAGCCAGATTTTGTTCTCTAGTTACTTTTTTAGGGATATGTTGATAGACCTTGTCGATTTCCCCCTCCCTGTTAATGTTTGGTTCAGTTAGGATCCCTTTGAAATAATCCACCAAGAGCTGCTCCATGTCTCTCTACTGCAACACTCTGTTTCCTTAACTATCTTTCAGTGAAAAAATTCTATTATGATGTCTGTGATTCAGCATCGCTTTGTGGAAGAATTTGGAGTTCTTTTCCCCATCTTTCAACCATTGGACATGGGATTTCTATTTCCACAGAATTTCTTCTTACTTGCGTCTTTCCTCCAGTTGATTAATTAACCTGCCTTCCTCCTCAGCCAACTCCTCGCTTCTTCCTTCCTCGATAATTTGTTGTTGTATTCCTGCCATTCTAGTATGAAGTTTTCCTCTCTCTTGTTGTATGTTGCCAAATTCTTCCCTGTTCCATTTCTTAATCTTGCCCTTTATGCCTTTGAGTCTGAGCTGGAAAGTGTGCATTTTTTTCTGACCTTTTGTTTCCATCTTGCTTTCCTGCCACCAATTTCTTACTTTGTCTAAGAAAGTTGGGTCTCTTAGCCATAAGGACTCAAAGCGAAAAGGTCTCTTTTTATTCTGATTATTCATAGTTATTTCCAGTTTGATTGGCCAATGATCTGATCCTATAGAGGGGAGGATGGAGGCTTCATAGAAAATGTCCATACCTATTATGTGCTCAGAGACTAGAAATCTATCTAATCTTGACACTATTTGTTTATTCCCGCCTCTTCTGTTGTTCCATGTCAATTTCCCATTTATTGTTGGGATATCTACCAGCCTTAAGTCTGTTAGGACATCTTTGAATCTTTCCATCTCCGGGTCTTCCCTACTAATTCCTCCTTTCTTCTCGTCTCTAGAGCTTATCAAGTTGAAGTCTCTTGCAATTATCCACCTTTGCTCCTGGTGCATATGTTTAAGATTTTCCAAATGACTAAGGAAAAGGCCTTGATCTGTCGGGGTATGGGGCCCATAGACGGCCGACACCGCCACCCATTCACTTTTCCCAATGAGTCTGAATCTGCCAGTCAGGATTTTGGGCATTCCAATCCACCAGTCTGATAGGACTTCTGCTGGATTCCAAATTATTGTTATCCCTCACGCGCTTCCTTTAGTGTCTATTGTTACTTGTTAATATCTTGTGTTTATTTTATTGAGTATTTCCTCCATGTTCTGGCCTGAAATTTTAGTTTCCTGAATAAGAATTATCTGTGGTTTGTCCTTCCTCAATCTTGTCGCTAAATGTCTCTACCTCCTTTTTCTATTTAAGCCTCCAATATTCCATGATGTCAAAATCATTGAGGAGTTTGAGAGAGGTTTTGAAACACTGCTGACAGTGGAACCACTCGCCCTGTGTTCACCAGCATTTCACCCATTAGTTGGATGGAATCTTTGAGATTTTTCCTTCCACATTTTTTCTTTCCTACCTTTCCTTGTCCTTGTTGATCTGTTTTGCTTTCCTTCTGGCTCTCTTGGTATTCTTTAGGCGCTGCTTTACCTTTTTCCTGTTTGGCTTTGTACTGCTAAAAGGTTTCCACATACAACCTCTTCTGGTCTTCTAGTATAAACCTCTCATCCAAGTTCCTCCATTCACTTAATAATTTTCTTAGCACTTCTTCTTCGTGACTCAGATCTTCCCTGATTGTCTCTATGTCTGTCTTCATCTATTCCACTAGTTCTTCCTGTTCCTTGCCTTTGTCTGTGGCCTCGCTCAGGGCTTTCCTCTTTGTGTGGGCTCTTTCACTGCTGGAGCTAGTGTTTGAATCTTCATCTTCTTGATTTTCCATGGTTTGATCTTCCTCTTCTCCCTCTTCCTGTAATATTTCAAAGCTATTTGACTTCCTTGGAATTGTTTGTTTTTCCTTCTTCTCTTCCTTGGGGTTTTCATTGGTTATTTTCCGTTTACTTTTCACTTCTTAGAATCCTTCCTGGTCTACTGGTCCTCCCTTCTGCAGGTTACTTCTCCTTTCTTCCTCTTCCATTTTAATCAAGCAATCCTTAACCAAATGTCCATGTTCATGGCATCTACGACATCTAAATGGAATATGCTCATAGTCTAAGTTTTGCTGCCAGGCTTCTTCATGATACTCTAGTTCCACAGGATCTAGGATAGGGTTTGCTAAGTTCATATAGACACATATCCTGGCATATGATGTATACCTTCCTTTCTTCGTGGTTTATGCTATTTTCACAAAACTTTCTATTGTGTTTCCTATCCCTTCCAACATTTCTAGTCCCAAAAGTCTATAGGAAGCCCAAATAATCTAACCCAGACTGGCACTGCTAGAAATTTTTCCCTATTGGGGTTATAACATTCCTCCCAATATCTCATAAAAAGACCAGCATTATAATAAAAATAAGGGTCATTTTCAAACACTCTTTCCTTATCTTGCAAGTTAGAAAAGATTACCGTGAAGAAGCCCTTCACTCCCAACTTTAGCTCGATGTGTCCTTGGGGCTGCCATTTTTGCTTAATCCACTTGGTAAGGTCTCGTTCAGACGGTCATACGCCGACAAACTTACAGATAAGGGCATGATCTTTCATATAACTTCTGTACCTTTCCAGTTTATTTGATGGAATCATGAACCTGGGTTTCTCCTCCGCACATGGCAGGCATCTTCCCCTTCTGCCCGCCTGCCAAGTTGCTCCCAGAACCAGACCTACATTTTGTTTCTCCTTTGTCGCCTAATTGTTCTAACCATCACCTGTCACTGTATCCCGATAGGAGGGGATCTCTCCCCTCCTGACCTCTTCTGTCATGACTGTGTTGCTCAGATGTCTGCCTTGTATGTTGCTGTAGCTCTCAATTGTCTGCACCCTGGCCTTTTCTCGGTTCCTCCCTGTCGGTTTTACCACATGGCCGCCATTAGGTTTTTTGTTGCAGAGCGCTCTTTCACGTTAAAATAACTACAATATAAAAAGATATTTAAAATCTAAACAAAAAATATTTGATAATGTTATGACTCTCATACTGTGCTAGAACATAAGGCTTTAAAACTAACATTATAAATTTTGAAAAATTAACACACTCAACAATGTGTTCTCTAAAATTTTGCATTTTTTTTCATCAATATCCCATGATTTACTTAACATAGGCACAAACTCAAACACATGTATTAAAATAACATATCAATTTTAGAAAATCTTAAATTTACAGATGTATTAAAATAACATAACTTAACATAGGCACAAACTCAAACACATGTATTAAAATAACATATCAATTTTAGAAAATCTTAAATTTACATATGTATTAAAATAACATATTAATTTTAGAAAATCTTAAATTTCATAATCTTTTACAATTTAAATAAATATAATTATATATTCAAAAATAATTCAATTTCTACCCTTTCATCATTTACTTCAATTTCAAGTTCTATTACAAATTGTTAATTAAATAATAAATACTATATATTCAAATTCTTTTACAAATTAGATAAATATAAATTATTATTGCAAACACTTAATTCAAATTTCCTACATTTTCATTCATTTACTGTATTATCATCATTACTTAAATATTTTTAATCATGTCTCTATGTTAACATATCATTGTTTTTCAATGTATACATGACCAATAACATCATTAATTTAAATACCTCCATATATTTTATGTAATTTAATAATATAATAAAAACATTTAATAATATAATAAATGGATTAATTCATTTATTGAATTAATTTTGTTATATGGATTGTTTTTGAAACATTAATATTAATTTTTTTTAATAAAAAGTAAAGAGTATTTTATATTTAATATAAATTTAATATTATTTAAAAAATTAAATATAATAATATAATAATAATATTTGAATTATCATTCTCAATAAAATATACTAAAATTGGCAAATAATATTTTAAAAATAAATAATAATATTAACATAATAATTTAATATTTCAATTTTAATAAAATGATTTTTAATATAAAATCTTATTTTTTTAAATAATTGGAGTGATTTTTTTATTTTTAAAATAATAATATATTTAATATAAATTTTAAATAATATATTGTATAAAGGAAAATTTAATTCCTTTCCATACATCCAAATTCAGAATTAAATTAAATTTACACTGATTTAAATTTAATGTGGAACTGTACTAAATTTACATTAATTTAAATTTAAGATAACATTTGGTGGGATGAAATTTTTTACTTCAAATGAGTGTAGTATATTCTTCCTTCAACGGACTATCATACCGAGGTTTAAAGATTCGAGCAGCTGACGTAACCACGGACGTCACGGAGCTTCGGATTGGTTTGAAAAATCCCGTGTTTTAATAATATTGATTGCACAAACAGTGCAGTGCATTCATACCCTCCTTTCCATAGTAGTTTGGACCTCTGAACTAGTGATGTATGCTGACAAGGATGTTGTATATGATTTACGGAAATTTAGATTTTGTTATCAATTGTGGAGATATAGTTTTATTAATAGTCGTATTAGAGTATTATTATTAATTGAGTCAGTAGTTAAGTAGCTGTTGTATATGCTCACTGTTTTATTAATATTATTAATTCAGTGATTGTTGTATATACTCACCCTTCTATTTTAGCCAGGCCAAAATCTAAAAATAGAAATATACAACCCCTCAATTAAGACTTTAGATCAAGTTATTTATTTCCTTTGCCTTTGGGTCACTGCTTCATTCTAATAAAATCTAAAAATTTGGATAAAAGCAATTTTCCAATATAATTTATTATGATAAGAGAAGTTTATTTATTTTTTTTTTTAATTTAATATTAATTAATTTAAATATATAATAAATTAACATGGTTTAAAATCTTAAGATAATTCGCTTACCGATCTACCAGAATTTAAAAATTTTAGGATAATTACACTCTACACCAGATACACCAGAATTTGCTCCCAATTTTTCAAAAATTTTACTATAACTAGACACGGTTTGTTCACCACGGTCAATGTAAAATGGTCCGTGAAGGTTGAAGCATCGGCGCAAAGAGTAGTTTGGACTGTAAAGTAGCGCGATGCGTTTCTGTCCATAATATTGCTTTATACACCAAGATGTATCCGGGCGCGGGGTTAAAGCACGTGTAAGGTTTTGGACCGTTCGGTGGCTGCGCCTTGGTGGAAAGTACCTCAGTAGGCAGCTGTAAACAAACTGTAGTAGGAAACACTCCATCGAATTAATATTAATAGTTTGCAATAGTCACTTTTAGAACAAGTGTCAAGTACAAGGCCTAGGTACGCAGCTTTTTGTAAGTTAATTTTTGAACTTATTTTTTTAGGGATCAGGCTTTTTATGTAAGTAATTTTGAACTTAATTTTTTTTAGGGATCAAGCAATAGATTCTTTATTTTTGGACTTAATGTTCGGATAAAATAGATGTAATATTTATTTGTCTATAGTTATAGTATAGGATTAATCTATTATAAGATATCTTCGTAAAAGTAGTAAGGAAGGATTCTTTATTTCTTAATTTTTACTAATAAATTTTTAGTATATTTTTCTTTCAACTAAATTTGGAAACATTTATTTTACATGAGTTATTATAATTTTTAAAGGTAGGATGTTTATATAGATTATAAAACTATTTATTAATATAACAAAGATGGTTTAAAATTATATGAAATATTGAATAAATGCTAGTTTATTATTTTGTATCAATGTTAAATTATTCATGTTTATTTAATTCTTTAAGTGGAGAGAACGTGAAAGTGGTTTCCCATAGCAATTATAAAAGGATCATGAGCAGTAATCAAATTTGAAGGGCTAGCTTTAATTTTATTTGGAAGGGCATATATTTATCTAACCCTTCAAAGATGAAAAGTTATAAAAAAAATTGTACTTCTATTAACAAGTGGAAATTAAATAATTTTTTTTATAGAAAAAAATGCCAAAATGAAATGGTGTCCTTCTAAATATTTAAAATTTAAAAGTGGCTACATTAAAACACTATAAAATCTCAATAGAATTTAGTATATAGGCAAACTTTTTTCTCAAATTGTGTTTAGAAAATTAAACATATGTTTATTCTATTCATTAGATAATCTTCAAAAGTATTTGAATTTACATCTCAAGATTTCCATGTCGAACAGAGTGTCAAAGTAATGATGTTTTCATGGAAAATGTAAGCAACCATATCAGCCTTATTATGTCAAGATATCTATGTGGAAAATCAAAGTAATGTCATGAATATGTCCGCATAAAGGTAGGATGGAAGATGTTTTCATAGCCGTAGGATGATCAGTACTCGAATATATTCGTCATCCTCGAAGATGTAGTAGATGGTTGTAGTTATCTACAAGATGACAAATGAAAGTTTGTGAATCAGTAAGCGTAGGTATCACTATCTAATGGGGTAATCTCATAATTCAATGATCTTGTGTTAATGGTGGGTTGACAAGAAAGAATAAATTTTTACAAATTAAGGAAAATGAAGATACCATAGAAAATGCAGTATGTGGTTATGATGTAAAAAAGTCAATACTGTCACTTTAATCTATTTTTAAGTGTTGGACAAGTATGCAAAATATCGTTTTAAATGCTGAATTCCATATCTGTTGAAGGCCATTGATTGGGACTTTGAAATCACTTGCCTTTATCGATGCTTCAGAAGCTTCGTAACTCCCCATCCAATCCCCTGGAAAAACTAATATATGAAAAAATATGAAGTGAAATACTTCAACGAATCGATTTTTCAGAGTTGATCAGAGCAAGATGTAATTACAAGCAGAAGTAAATAGAAGGAGACACAAATCCACATCAAACCTTGGAGTTGAATGAAAAGATTAAGAGATTTTGCTTGATATAGAGTGTAACCTTGAGGGTTCTCATTCCACAACTATTTCATTGTTTCCTCCTCAAGAAGGGCAAAAAGTTGTGGACTTTGCTCAAAAACGTAGTCCAAAAAATCTTCATTGATGACATGACAGATGATATAAAAAAAATCTCGAGTCTACACATGACTATATAAAGATCAATAAACCATTCCAGACATACTAATTTTAATTGGTTGGCCAGGGAAATGAATGTTGAAAATTAAAATTGAGAGTTAAAAATACCTTGCGAACTTGTGTTGCACTCGTAGTAAGATTGGGATTGTAAGGTTGAGATTGGAAAAATCAATGCAGGCAAGATTCACAGGCTTAGAATAATCTACCTTAGTTATAATTAATTCTATCTTTTGTGATTTGTTTCTTCTAAATCTCCCATACTTTCAAAATATGCCCAGTTCACGGATACCAATAGATAGCTACTTCTCCTCTGCTATCAATGAATGCGAATAGAAACCTCTATTATCAACGAATGCAAGCATAAACCTCATATCATGACTTCTAACTCTATTAATGCTGCCATTATGACTAATGGCCTGGGAATGGATGAACAACCTCCATTACTTCCCATTGCACTTTCTTGAGTGTTGCCAAAACCTCCTACATACTTTAGAGTGTTACGTCAATCAGACAACTGGATTTTTTTTAAATATCTTACAGACAGAAAGCTCTTCATACGACATTTTATAATATTATTTAAAATTTTTAAAAAACATATAAAAACCAAAATTTAAATTTCTTTTGACTAGTAAATTTCGCTGAACACTTCTCTGACGTGCTAAAGAGTTTCAGAAGAGCTGTGATGTGTTCAAATTTGAACACTGTGAGTCTTATTTACTATTTGAAAAAAAATCCAATGTTATTCCAAGTTTCAAGGTTAATGGGTTAACGATACCGCGGTTCATTTGTTAATGATATCGCGGTTTCATTTGTTTCACAATTACAAAATACTTTATATTTGCGATAAAAAAATGTTTAAATATTTTAATATTACTTTTAAATAAAATATTTTACCTTGATGTGTGAGAAATATTATAATTAAAACATTGTTATGACCTATTGTGTTAAAAGAAATTTAATTCTCCCTTATATATTGAAATACGGAATTAAAATAAATTTATACTTTAAAATTTTGGAAATTTGACAGAGGGAGAATTTTTGCTTTAAACTTTGGTTTTCTTTTTTGCTTTAAATTCTGGTTTTCTCAAAACTGTGTTCTTGTGTGATGAAATTCTAGTATTCTAAAAAAAATTGCTATCATATCTATACAAGATAGAATATTTTAAAATATAATTCAAGATTGTGGTTTAATTAGAGTTCAAATTTGTTTGATAGACTATGGAAATTCATATAATAATATGATAAAATCTAATAAGATATTTTGTAAATCTAGGTTACCACTGTCAACTTCAATATTTTGGATGCCTTAGAGGTTTTTTACGGCACTAAATTTATCTCCACCATCAAAAACAAGATTTAAAAGCTGCTATTACCCTATTTTTTCAGTTTTTTTTGTGCCAAATTCTAATCATTTTTAATCATCCTATAAACAACGCCTAATTCAAGAGTTCTTAACCTAAAAGAGCTACCTAGAGATGGAATTTGACATACAAATTGTCTATGAACAGGTAATTTGTTAATCAAACGCCTTTAAAAAAAATAAGAAAATTTTAGTTGGTTGAAATTGTGAAATTAAAAAATGTAAAATATGACATTTAATAAATAAATCTGTTTTGAAATTCCAACCCTAAAAACTGCTTTAAAACAAAAACAAAAAAGTGGAAAAGCTCGAACAACTGACGTAAACACTAATGTCATGCAACTTTGGCTTTATTAATTTATTATTTTTTTCTTTGAAATAGACGAAGTTATTATCGGAGTTGTCTATAATGCGACTTTTTGGAGATTCCGGTGACGGAATCCGGGGGAAGAAATTGAGGTTAAATCTTGATTTGTTGCAGTTAAAATGGTTTTTTAACTCCATATTTGGATTCAACACTCTAAAAAACCCCTGGGACACTTTGATTGTGCAGAAACTAACTATCAAACTTCCGATTCCAATAAATTACTGCCGGATTTTGACCGGAAAAACCCACCTGAAAAGCTTTCAAAAAATCGCATTATAGACAACTGGGTTATTATCATTTAGTTGTCAGATCACCTTCTAACGAAACAAACATATTTCAGGCGCTTTATTAATGTGAAAGCGTGACTCTAAGTACATTTTCGATACTGTTCGGCCTATTACTAATGTTACTAATGTGAAAGAGTGATTAGTACATTTTCAATACTGCTCAGGGAAATTTGATGAAATTCATAGCTTGCGTCATGAATGAAAGCTTTTTCCCGAGGTCAAGGACTAGAGAAATGGTCCTTCCCTCTCCCTGGCCTTAAAAGTCCTATGTTTTAATAATATTGATGGGACAAACAGTGGGGTGACTCGCATGGCCATGTGCCTTCATTCACTGCGGTCCCATAAATTAACGTCTTAGGTATGCTAAATTTTCTCTGCGGTCCCCTGCGTTGATATTCTCGAACAAGCTGTGTCTACTGAAGCCGTTCTATATATATATACATGGTTTCTTATCAAGTTTTCCAGAGCAGTTAAGAGTTCGTTCTATATATATACATTGTTTCTTATCAAGTTTTCCGGAGCAGTTAAGAGTTGTTCAACCGGTGAAATGTGTTGGGTTATGGTGGCAGAAGCAACAGGAAGGTTAGTCACCCTGTGATTTCCTTATTCTCGACCCTTTGTTACTTTCATGCGTGTATTTTACCAGTTTCTCCCGAATTTGATAAATAGATTGTTCGCTATCAAGTTTTCCATGTGATTTGAGTGGGTTAGGTGCTGCTCCGCCTCTGAAGATTATTATAGGTCATGCCTGATGCAACACAAGGACAAGGTTATTTACCTTCTGAGATTTCGTTATTTTCGACTGTAGATATCAGTGTTAGTTTCAGCTGTGCGATTGAAGTTTGAGTAAGCGTTTGTATTGGAACCATGCCCTCCTGCAAGGGACCCAAACGAGCGTTCGAGTTGGTGCCAAGTGCTTCCGATCAACAGGGGCCCTCGAAAAGTGAAACAGATAAAGCGGCGGCCAAAAGCCAACGCCAGCGGACTGGATCAGGAAATTCTGGAGACGATTTCGAAGAATTTGTGGCTGTATTGGATAGAATCCAATACATGAAAACCAAGCACGCGGACTGGCATATTTGGAGGTCTCGACCTTGGCATACTGATGTTAAAGTTATCAAAACTGAAACGCCATGGATACCCTCCTTCGAATGGGAAGACTTCTCTAAGTCTGGAGCCAAGGATACAAAGTCGGGGCAAACGGATATACGCAATCGTCCTAAGAAGGAGAATGGGAGCAGTTGTGAGGAAATGGGAAAGCAAAGCATTCAATCTGCTAACCATCTTGCAACGCCGCCCTTTTTAAGGGATGCTTGTGATTATCGCCGCGCTGAAAGTTTTGATCTGAACGTAGAAGCTTCATGGTCATGAACTGCGAGGTTTTCTACATTTGCTTGTAGTTTTTTCATCGGTGGTGTGTGAACTGCCAGTGATTTACGCTGAAAAGGATGTTGTACAGCATCTTCATTAGAGGCTTCAATAATTAACGAATGTAGGGATCCAGGCGTTCTGTTTGATATAAGGAGGACCATATAAAAACAATGTTTGGCCCATGTTCTACATAAATTTAGAGGATTAAATGGACTTTGTACATGGAAAAGGACCATCCACTAATTTCTAAGTATATTGTATAAGATTCGTGACTTAGAAAAGTGATATATATATATATATATATGGATTTGTGGTTGGTTTTAATGATGAATGTTAATATCATAATAGTGTAGAAAAGAAAACGAAAATGTGAGATGTACTTTTCTGTAGATTCCGTCAACACGCATGGTTCATTAGTCCTTAACCGTGTTCTCACGCATACATGATTGTAAATATTAGAAGGTAATGGCTTGGCGTTATTAAAAAATAATGCAGGTCGAGTAGTGATTTAACAATTGGAGTTTTTTCCTTATTTTATTGGTGTTTTATTAAAAGTTTGTGTAATTTAATATTGGAAATTTATTTTTTATTATTTTCTTAT
>APFE030032350.1:17921-32402 GCA_000404065.3 Pinus taeda | reverse complement strand
TCAACATCTCTCATATCCTTGCTTAAAACATTTATGGGTTGGTCATGGGACTCTTCATTTTTCTGTAATAAAACATTAGCATGTGTTGTTTTGGAGGCAAAAGAGAAAATACTAAATGGCTTAGTATAACCAGGGCTGGCTAAGGTGGGACCTTCATAGATAGCCCTTTTTATTTGTTTAAATGCATGCCTATAAGAAGGAGTCCATTTGACTTCATGATCCTTTTGGAGCATGTTTGTTATATCTTTCACAACTTCTGCATAATTGGGAATGAATCTCCTTAGAAAATTAATCTTGCCTAGAAAAGCTTGAATCTCGTTTTTACTTCCAGGAAAGGTCAATTTTTCTATGGCAGATACTCGTTTGGGATCAATTACTATACCCACCTTTGAAACTGTATGGCCCAAAAATTTTCCTTCTTTGATAGAAAACGAAGACTTCTTTGGGTTTAGTGATATTCCAAATTTCCACACCTGTCAAAAACCTTCATCAAGTGCTTTAAATGTTTCTAATCATATTTAGAAAAAACAGTTATGTCATCAAGATAAATGACCACAAAGTTATTTACCTGACCCATGAAAGTGATGTCAATTTCTTTTTGAGATGTTCCTCCAGCATTGGTTAATCCAAATCACCTCCTAGTGTACACGAACGTACCCCAACATGTAGTAAAAGTTGTTTTCTCTTTGTTTGTTGTATCAACGTTCACCTGATTATAGCCTGAAAAACCATCAAGCATAGAAAGTATTTTCCCTCCTGAAACCGTTTGCAATAACTGATCCATTTTGGGCAAGGGATAATTTTCTTTTAATGATGCCTTATTCAGATTTCTAAAATCCACTCAGAGTCTGATTTCTTCGTTTTTCTTTCTAACGGGAACCGGATTTCCAACCCATTTAGAATATCTAAGAGGGAGGATGATTTGGGCATCTAACATTTTCTTAATTTCTTTTTCTAGAGTTGGCAGAAGAGTTGTATTTATCCTTCTAAGCTTCTTCTAATATGCTTTTGCTTCTGGTTTCACAGGAACCTTGTGTTGTATTAATGATGTATCATAGGTCTTTAAATTAGCATAAGTCTAGGCAAAAATGTCTTTATAATTTTGTAGCAACCTAGAATACTGAGCTTTTATTTATGGGTCCAGATAAACACATTATTTGATGCTTTTAATATCTTCAACAATTCCAATGTTAATCTCTTCTATGTCATCTTCTGAAGAAATGGACTGCGGGTTTCGGAAAACATCATTTTGATTGAATATTTTTTCTAAAGTAATGAGTCCCTTTGGAATAAAATTATTTGATAATTGAATAATGTCGTGATTAGTAATCTGGGCTTTAAAATCTAAAGTATCATTTCCTTCTGTATTTTCATTCGTTTAAGTTCTGTCATCATTAATTTGCAGAAATGAAAAATCATTTGTTACCTGCAGAAATAATTTCAATTGTTCATCATCTTTCAATATTTTCCAATGTTTCAAATTATTAGGGATAGATGGCCTATATTTGACTTGAATCTAATAAAGTACATCAGTATGATTAGGAATTTTAAAAGCGTTAGCAGAGACAACTAAGGCATTTGTGTGAATGTTCTGATCTCTGGGAATGTGAGTCAAATTAAAAGCATAAAAAATATTTTCAACTGAATCCCATATTTCATTTTGATAATACCTAAGCCTTGGGTTCTTGGTCTGGCAAACATTCTTTACTTGCCTAACAATAAGTTTAGAATCCGTAAAAATGCTTAAGTTTTGAACTTTTAGGCTTTTGGCTAGCTGCAATCCTAAAAGGAAAGCTTCATATTCAGATACATTATTAGTGACTTCGAAGTCTAATTTACATGATTGGGTTATATTTTCCTTTCCAGGTGAAACTAAAACAACTCGAACTCATGCCCCATCTTTTTTGCAAGAGCCATCAAAGAACAAGTTCCAAATATTAGTTTGGTTTGGTTCAGGACATTCAACTACCTCTTCAATACTGATTTGAGTTTTATGTTGGTTTGAAGTGAGCTAAAAACAACAAAATTCTTGATCTATTACATAAATTGGATGGCTCCTTGGCTAGTTAATTTTACAAACACTATGTGCAAATCATACCTCCCTATATAATCTTAACCGCTCTCCTCCAAAAATAGGAATAGTAGCATATGACATGTCCATCTGTAGAGTTCCCCCTAGTTTGGCACAACAAGACCTAGAAAGGAGCATTCCAAACTTGGGAGGGATATATGTAACAACAATATCAAGCACTACACTTTTCACTGGAATTTGGGCAAGGGTAACCACTAAATCCTTGATCAATCCTAAATAGGGCACCCTTTTAAAATCAAAGGTGTATAGGTCACGGTAGGATTTAGTGATGTCAAGTTTCAAATGGTCCATGATAGACTTTTCCATGAGATTGTGTGATGCTCCTGATCAAGCATACAATTCTATAACATAGAGTCATTTGTTTTAAGAGTTACATAGAAAGGAGGCACTATCTCATTGACCATGTCTGGACTAGGGCCAAAAATTGTTGTTGGTTTTTCATCTTGTAGACTTATGACATCACCTTCAACATCAACAGAGGTGTTTTGTATCCATTTTGTGGCTTGGATTTTGTAACTAGGTTCTTTCGAAAGTTCTGATAATGGAATTGGGATCTTAACCCTCTCTAATTTTTTTCAACATTAAATGCAGTCAAAATGATTTTACGAGCTTGGGTAGTATCATTTGATTGATCTAATGGTTGAATAAGAGTTGCTTGAGCTTAAGTGGTTTTGGTATGTGGTTCAATCACTGGAGATTCCTTTGGAGGTCTTCCAGGACCAAGTCTAGGCCTAAGATCATACATTTTGTTTATTTTTGCAATTAAAAATTCAGAAAAAAACATGATATTTAGATAACTGCACAGCTTCCTGTTCTTTTGGAACCTGATTCTATTGTGAGAGAGGAATGATGGTTATTTGATTGGAAGAAGAAGAATCCATACTATTAATATCTTCATTAATTGTCATATTATTATCAGCAGGTTGTTGGTCATCTATTAATAGAGGAGTAGGAACCTGTTGATCATTGGTATGTCTCTGAAGAATTTGTAGTCGTTGGTTTCTTTTATACTAACTTTGTTTTTGTTTTGGGGCCTAGTATATGTTTATTGTATTGTCCTAGGTTGGGTCTCAATCTTTGAAATCCTATTTGATAGGTTTCTAAGAAGAGATGCTATTTCATCTATTTTTGAGTTTTCTAATTTAGTCTTAGAGGAACTAGGGCCTTGTTGAACAGATTTGTGTTTTCTTTGAGCCTTTTCTTCCCTAAGTTTCAAGGGAGTTGAGGCTTCCCTATTTTCTTCTACTTCTATAGAATTTTTTTACATGCCTTCAAGAGTTCTTAAAGTTCTCTCTCGTAGCATAACAACAAAGTAATCATCAAAATCTTTGGAAAATATAGACTTAGCTACTGCTAGAGGGGGCTTACAATCAACAAGCATTTTGTAATAGAGTTTTTTGAATCTTTTGATAAAATTTGCTACCAGTTCACTGAAGTTCCTTTTAAGCTCTTCAAATTCTATGAGGAAGTAAAGAGGATCCTTTTTCACACCCCATTGATTTTTAAATATCGTAGTAAGCTCTTCCCAATTTCTAATGGTAGTTGTTGGTAACTGTCTAAACCAAATCCTCACATTTCCCTCGAGTTACTGTAGAAACAATCTCATATAAACATTTTCTTGTTCAATATTCATGTTGTCTCTGAAGTCAAGGAATGCTTGAAGATGGTCCTCAGCTAAGGGACTAGTTTCTCCATTGTACTTGGGAAGGTATTTTAATTACCCAGGTGGGAACACATCAAGGTTATTAGGTGAGACTAAGGCAGCATATCTAGCTTGTACAATAGGTCAGAAAGCCATGACAACAGGTGGTGTATGAGGTTGTCTAGGTGGAGTATGAGGTGTTTGTGTGGATGTAGAGGATGAAGAAGAAGTAGAGGAAGAAGATGGTGATTTAGGAGTTGATGAACTAGTTGGAGATGAAGGAGGAGGAGATCTCCTGAAAAACTTCAAAGGAGTTCTAACAACTAACTTTGGGACCTATAAAGGAATACCTTCTTTTGTTGCAAAGAGAGGATTGGAGTACATATAAAACATCCCCTTAAATTGTTTGGAAGAAGAAGTTGTAGGTTGATCAAAAATGGAAGGAAGATGACAGATGGAA
The DNA here is from genome assembly GCA_000404065.3 of Pinus taeda. Classification (NCBI taxonomy): domain Eukaryota; kingdom Viridiplantae; phylum Streptophyta; class Pinopsida; order Pinales; family Pinaceae; genus Pinus; species Pinus taeda. Next base: position 28,208 of record APFE030032350.1, on the reverse strand, counting down.
TAGGATATAAAATCTGTGGGTTTATATTTTGGTAGATTGACACCAAAATCAGATTCATTTTTAGGTGATCCTGATGGTAGTGTGGATATTGGATGAGTTTCTAATGAATGGATAAGGTAGGCTGACTTAAAATCAACTCCTTTATCTAGAAGTTTGACAACCATACGTGATAAATCAGAGTAATCGGGATCAACTAGAATATTACTATAGGGGTCAAATGATTCTAATTCTTCAGATTTTCAGACTAAAGAGGAAGAAGAAGATGGTTGGTGTGCCCTTTTAGATCTAGCTTTTCTTAGAATATTTTCAGGGTCTGATAAAGGACTAACTATTTCACCTTCTATATGAGATCTGGTATGTTTATATGGTGCCAACTTTGGAGAGTGGAGTCACCTAGGTGAATGATTTTAACCTTTCTAAACCCTTTAATCACCTTTAAAGGAAATAATGAATGAATATCGTTGTCCCAAGGGAAACTTAAATGAAATTTGAATCCCCATCAATAGTGCCAATCTGATGTTGTACCTCTGAAATAGTAGTAGGTTAGGCTACCATTGCCAAAGCAACTAAAATAATTGTTTTGGGGCTTTTTGATTTTAATTTTGGAAGACCAATGAATGAAGACATATGTAGAATTGAAGTAATTAATCCTTTGGGTTATATTAATACTTCAACAAAGGGATGCTATAAAGCATTACATAGTGATATAGATCAAAAATAGGGGTGAGTAGAAGATAGCAAGAAAATATGATTATCATAGTTTCCAGACTGTAAAACAGAACAATCATAAGTTGGAAAACCTAGTTCAAAAGATTCAAGGAAATATACTTAAGCTTACATAAGATGATGATGATTTATTTATTAGAGGGGATTAGATACACAGGCAGTTGCATTAATCCAATCTCTTAATAGATAATAACTTTTGGAGCTTATAGGAATCAATTGAAACACTAATTGTTCCTACCTAGATATCTCTATAAGTCATAAGCATATGAAGAAAACCATAATTATTGAAAACTAGAAAAACTTATAGGATAACACAAAACTGTATAAAACACGATTCAGAATCCTCTGTTTTGTGTTAATTACCAAGACTGAGTACATCAAGTGTCTACAAAATCTTCCTTCAAAGGTGACTTCCAAGTTCAAAGTGGAACTAACAGTTAAGACTTTACAAGAAATTAACTATGAATCTTCAACTTCAAACCTTTTACAACTCTAGGAAAGAGTTATTTATACAATAATGAAATTTAGGAAAACCTCCTAAAATAGATTAATATTTTTAGGAAAATAAATATGTTCATGGAAAGAAGATAGGGGCAGCTGTTTGAATTGCTTCTTGCTATCCCCTTTATTTAACCTGTGCTAGCTTTCTGTAGGATATTTTCACCCTTTATGTTGCTTTGTTGTTTGTATGCTCTACCTTGACATATTTCTTCATTTAACCCTTTTATTAATATTATTTAAACTCTGTAAATCTCTTTTGCCATGGTTGAGTGACCTTTACTATGCTCCTTTCTCCTTTACTACGTATTTGAGGTTTTTACTGTGTTTTTCATAGTAAATTGCTCATTTGGTCTTCCAACTATTATCAGGTTTTTATAAACCTGGAACAACAGTGTTTACCTATAAAACACTTAAAGTTGTTAATAAAAACTTAGGTGGCAGAGAAGGTCTTCATTGGCTATAAAAGGCTTATCAGAAGGAGTTTGGGGCATATCGGAGGGTGAAACCAAGATTTAATGGCCGCAGAGGCATTAGGGAGGCAACACTATATAAAATGAGCAAATAGAGAAAAATGGTGTTAAAATGTGTTTAATGGAAAGACCGAGCGAAGGTGAACAGTGATGGAACGAGTACAGAGGGATTAATTCTAGCGAGAATGGCTTAATCATGGTCAAAAACAGAGATTAGCATTAAATGAAGGCTTTTTGGGTAATTTCTGCATTTAAATCGGAAATCGATTTAACATAGAAAACCTTCAAAAATCACATATGGTGGACTTGAAATTTATATATGCGGGCGAATAATTGTATCAGGCTCAAGTATTATTCACATATCACAATCGAAGTATCGCGTGGAGTAATGGCTTTGGTCGGGACTTGCGATGAGAATGGATGTGAGATAGCTTTAAACTGTAATATATATATGATCAGGTGTGAGTCTATAGCAATCAGAGATCAGATATCGCAAAGGCGAAAGGTTATTGCTTTGGTTTGGAATTGCGATTAGGTCGGATGCGATGTGGCGGTAATATGTAATATATATATGTGTTGGGTCTGAGCTTTGATATTGCAGTCAGGGATCACAATACATGGAGGGTTATGTTATAAGTGAGACTGTGATGGAGGGGCAGATGCGAAATGTTTATGAAATATATATATATTATATAATATTATATATATATATATTAAATAATATATATATATATAATTATTATATATTATATATATATATAATATATATTATATATATATAATATATAATATGCGTTGGGTCCAGGCTCCCCATCGCATATCACAATGTGGGGGTGTATGTCTCTTTAAGGGCTTTTGTGATCTCGCCGATGTGATATATGTTTAAATACATAGTTTTATTAATAAAACTATGTTATATGCATGTTTAAACGCCTGCAGTCCTGCCAATGCAATATTTATATATAATACTGAGTTTTTAAACAAAAACTAAGGTTTTTCGGGTTATTATATTAAAGGAGTTATATTATACGGGAAAGGGGAATTTTAAGGATTTAATAACATATTTTAGTGTTAATATGAAATATAGCGGAAGAGAGGAATAACACTAAGTAAAATGTTTTTATGAGTTGATTTAACTTTTCATATAAGCATTTATACTTTAAGGTAGAGATATTTTTATGAGTTTTTTGTGTAAAAAAGATTTTACATGTAAAAAGGGATTTTAATTGTAAAAAAATGATTTTATACAGTAAAAGGGATTTTTCATGATGTTTTTACTTTTCATAGGTAAAGAGGCTTTTTACCATAGGAAAAGGGGTTTTTTAGTGAAAAATGAATATGAATGTATGAAGGGGAAATTAGTAAATATATGAATGAATAAGAATGAGGCAGTTAATAAATTGACTTTGTAAACCTTCATTTGCTTCATGTAACTACTTCATGAGCATAGAAACATGATAAATGTACATTTTATCCAATCAACCATTAAACTTTTGCAACCTTTCTCTACTTACCCTTTGCTTATCCTATCATTTTTTCTTCACTTAACAGGTGCATTTAAGCTAGCAAACCCTTATCCTTTCTTCCTATTTAACAAAAACAAACTATCTAAATCTACCCTTATAACCTCCAAGGGCACAAACTAAATTGTTGGGCACCTTATTATTCTCTACCTAACTAATGATCTGCCAAGATTAAACAGTTTGGCCAAATCTTTACTCTCTAACTATAACATCAAATTTAAAGCATGAAGCAGTCATGATTAAATAGGTTGACTATCATGGGTTGTGACATTTCAAACAAGCTGCACACAACAATTATTTTTCTCACTTTTAAAGTTTATTTGTTTTCTTTCTACCTAACATTTTATTTTTGCCTTGATTTTTTAGAACATCTACCCTAACATTTTCTTTGATATGGACATCATCATCAAAAATGCTTTTTAAACTAACATTTTATTCACTATTTGTATGTCCATATATTAACTTAACATTTTTTGAAATATTCTATCTAATCAAAAGCAAAAAATGCTACAACATTGGCTCCATTTGGGGACTGCCTTCTCTTGTAGAATGCAGAGAACCTGCAGGTCCATGCGCCTATTTCTCAGGCCATGGTGTCCTTGCTGAAAAAACAAAAATCACACTAACATCTTGGAAAGAAAAGGAAAACCAGAGTATTTACAGTGAAAACTATTTCAACTTCTTAGTATTGAATGTAATGTTTGAGAAACCTTCCATTTATAGGATAAGTGGAATACAACCCCTCAAGGTTCTGCAGCATAAAATTGTTATTTCCCTTTACTTCAGCAGTTGCTAAAGGTCCAAACCATAAATTGTCAATTTTGTCATGCTTTCCTTTGTCTTCTTTCATTTCATCCCATCTTAGAACCAAATCATCTTCCTTAAAGTCCCTTTCCCTAGCTCTTTGATCAAACAGGACCTTCGCCTTATTCTGAAATTTTTGCAATTTGTATTGAACTTCATCTTTGTTTTAATTAAGATCAATAATCTGATTTACTCTTCTAAAAAAATCATCTGGTTCATCTATTGCATCCTGCATAAATTTAGAGCAGGGAAAGCCAAATTGGTACTGAAAATTGCATCTCTCCCATAGACTAGCTGAAATGGAGATTTTCCAGTTGACCTATTTGGAGTAATTCTATTTGCCCATATTGCATAAATCAAATGTGAATCTTAGCTCTTCTTATGATCATCTAGTGTCGTTTTGATTACCTCTACCAAACTCTTGTTTGATGATTCTACAAGACCATTACCATGACCGTAATATGGAGTTGAATGATGTAATGAAATTTATTATTTCTGGAAAAAATCAATCATTTTAACACTAGGAAAAGATGTTGCACTATCAATTACAATTTGAGTTGTGTAACCAAATCTAGATAAGATGTTCTCGTCAATAAACTTGATTACTACTGCATCATTAACATTTCCAACTGTAATTGCTTCCACCCATTTAGTAAAGTAATATGTTGCAGTGAGGATCCATCTATGCTGATTACTTGAAGTGGGGTGAATCTCTCCAATAAAATCTAATCCCCATTGAGAAAAAGGTGCTGAAACTATTAATGGAACAAGTAGAAGAGCTGCTAATTTCTATTTTCTAGCAAACATTTGGCAAGGAACACAACATCTTACCTTTGCACCTACTTGTAAAAACAATGTAGTCTAATAAAATGCTCCCCTCAGAATCTTGTATGTTATTGCTCTCCAAGAATAGTGTCCCCCACAAAATCTGATATGAAACTAATCAATGATGCCTTCAGTTTCTAATTCTGTTAAACATAATAACAAAATATTGAGCGGATCCTTCTACTATAAATTTGCATTAATAATGTAGTACTTCACTGATTTTAACTTAAGAGTTTTACACTGGGTCTTGGAGAACGATGTTGGACACTCAAAATTGATCAAGAAATTTACAATATCTTGATACCAGTTTGACATCAAATATTTCTCATCAATGTGTATAGCACTAATCTTCTCTGAAAGTGGAGGTTCTTATGGATTCTCCCCTCTAGGATGAAGGGAAGGTTAATGTGGCTTATCCCCTTCTGCAAGGATAGAAGGTTCTTGTGTATTCTTCCCTTGTATTTCTAAAACATAATTGATTCCAAGTACTCTGCAGTTTGATTCAGTGAGAAGCTTTGGTAATCCTGAACCTTTTACTAGCTTGGTAGTCTTGATAGTCAGATCAAACTTTAGAATTTGAGTGATCCATCTACCTCTTTTCCCATCAGTGTTTGGTTGGGTTAAGGCAATTTTGACAACACTATTTGGGATATAGGAAGTAATAGGTGAGTGTAAGACATACATTGTAAATGATATCAGGGCTTGAATAAGTGCACAGTCTTGCTTCTCAATGATGTTATACTTTAGCTCAACATCTCTCATATCCTTGCTGAAAAAGGCTATGGGTTGGTCATGGGAATCTTCATTTTTCTGTAACATCAGCAAGTGTTGTTTCGAAGGCAAAAGAGAAAATACTAAATGGCTTAGTATAACCAGGGCTAACTAAGGTGGGAGCTTCAGAGGTAGCCCCTTTTATCTGTTCAAATGCGTGCCTAGAGAAGGAGTCCATTGGACTTCATGATCCTTTCGGAGCATGTTTGTTATATCTTTCAAAATTTCTGCATAATTGGGAATGAATGTCACTAGAAAAATTAATATTGCCTAGAAAAACTTGAATCTCCTTTCTGTTTCTAAGAAAGGTCAATGTTTCTATGTTAGATATCCATTTGGGATCAATTACTATGCCCTCCTTTGAAATTATATGGCCCAACAATTTTCCTTCTTTGACGGCAAACAAGGACTTATTTGGGTTCACTCATATTCCAAAATTAACTAAACCTATCAAAAAACTTGATCAAGTGCTTTAAATGTTTCTGATCAGATTTAGAAAAAACAGTTATTTCATCAAGATAAATGACCACAAATTTATTTACCTGGCCCATGAAAGTGATGTTTGTTGCTCTCTGAAATGTTGCTTCAATATTGGTTAATCCGAATGGCATCCTAACGTACATGAATGTACCCTAGCGTGTAGTAAAAGTTGTTTTCTCTTTGTATTTTGTATTAATGTTCACCTGATTATAGCCTGAAAAACCATCAGGAATAGAAAGTAGTTTCCCTCTTGAAACCAGTTGCAACAACTGATAGATTTTGGGCAAGGGATAATTTTCTTCTAATGATGCCTTATTCAGATTTCTAAAATCCACTGAGAGTCTTATTTCTTCATTTTTCTTTCTAACGGGAACCAGATTTGCAACCCAATTAGAATATCTAAGAGGGAGGATGATTTGGGCATCTAACATTTTCTTAATTTCTTTTTCTAGAGTTGGTAGAAGAGTTGTATTTATCCTTCTAAGCTTCTTCTAAGACGGTTTTTCTTCGAGCTTCACAAGAATCTTGTGTTGTGTTAATGATGTATCATAGGTCTTTAAATCAGCGTAAGTCTATGCAAAAATTTCTTTATAATTTTGCAGCAACCTAAATTACTGAGCTTTGATTTTTGGGTCTAGATAAGCACATTATTTGATGTTTTTAATATCTTTAACAGTTCCAGCATTAATCTCTTCTATGTCATCTTCTGAAGAAATGGACTGCAGGTTTTGGAAAACATCATTTTGATCAAATAATTTTTCTAAAGGAATGAGTCCCTTTGGAATAAAATTGTTTGATAATTGAATAATGTCGTGATTATCAATCTAGGCATTAAAAGCTAAAGTATCAATCCCTTTTGTGTTTTCATTTATTTCAATTATGTCATCATCAATTTGCAGAAATGAAAAATCATCTATTATCTGCAGAAATGATTTCAATTGTTCATCATCTTCGAATATTTTCCAATGTTTTAGATTATCAGGGATAAATGGCCTATATTTGACTTGAATATGATAAAGTACATCCGAATGATCAGGAATTTCAAAAGCGTTTTCATAGACAGTTAGGGCATCTGCGTGAATGTTCTGATCTCTGGGAATGTGAGTCAAATTAAAAGAATAAAAAATATTTTCAATTAAATCACATATTTCGTTTCGATAAGACCTAAGTCTTGGGTGCTTGATCTAGAAAACATTCTTTACTTACCTAACAATAAGTTCAGAATTGGTAAAAGCACTCAAGTTTTCAACTTTTAGGCTTTTGGCTAACTGCAATCCTAAAAGGAAAGCTTTGTATTAAGCTACATTATTAGTGACTTTGAAGTCTAATTTACATGATTGGGTTATATATTCCTTTTTAGGTGAAATTAAAACACCTTCAGCTCCTTCCCGATCTTTTGTGCAAGAGCCATCAAAGAACAGTTTCCAAATATTAGTTTGGTTTGGTTCAGGACTTTCAACTAGCTATTCAATCTTGACTTCAGTTTTATGTTGGTTTGAAGTGAGCTAAAAACAACCAAAGTCTTTATTGATTGCATATATTGGATGGTTCCTTGGCTAGTAAGTTTTACAAACAGTATGTACAAATCTTACCTCTCTATATAATCTTAACTGCTCTCCTCCAAAAACAATAATAGTAGCATATGACATGTCCATCTATAGAGTTCCCCCTAGTTTCCAACAACAATACCTAGAAAGGAGCATTCCAAACTTGGTAATCCTTGATTAATCTTACACAGGGCAGTCTTTTATAATCAAAGGTGTACAAGTCATGGTAGGATTTAGGAATGTCGAGTTTGAAATGGTCCATGATAGCTTTTGCCATAAGACTGGGTGATGCTCCTGAATCAAGCATACAATTGTGTTGACAATAATACTGAGAGGGGGGGTGAATCAGTATTATCTAATTCTTTTACCAAATCTTTCTTATTTATACTTTGAATTATTTTTGCATACCAATACCATAAATAATGAGCATGAACAAGAAAATCAGACAGTCACATCAAAGAACACCAGATATAAGGTGGAAACCCAATGTGGGTGAAAACCACCTGCTGCAATATGTCTCTATCTTCTTTCAAATTAGAAACTCCTTTTACAATGGTCTTGTACTGGTGCAGTCCTTTACCAGTACGCAGGCTGCAACCTGCTGAGAGCTTCAACTCTCTCGTTTTCCAGTCTCTCCTGAAAGGGAGCTACAACCCCCTACTTCTTTTCAAGGACCACTTTTCATAAATTTTCAAACTGGATCCATATACATCAAATGATCATCAAGTACATGTAAAATATACAGTCAGCTGCAATAACCAGATCAGCAATAACAGAACAGAACCCAGAACACCTTATCAACAGGAAAAATTCAACCAACAGAAGATCTTAACACAGATACGCGGTTTTTCATTTTACTGGCCTGCGTTGCTACGCACTTCACCCTCTGCCTCTCTGCGTACACCCGCAGAGATCCTTCTGCTGAACATCGTGGCCACGCACTGCTCCTTTCACTGATCTGCGTACAGTACGCACCCAATGGCACTATCACGCCACGTACTTTCCCAGCAGGTACGCATCCAAAATAATAATCGCGCCGCGTGCTGCTACAGAAGGCACGCACCTGAACCACTGTTGCCCTGCATATCTACGCTCTGAACCTTCAGCGCCTCTGCGTACCCACGCACTGAACCTTCGGCGCCTCTGCGTACCCATGCACAGAACCTTCGGCTCCTCTGTGTACCCACGCACTAAGCCTTCGGCGCCTCTGCGTACCTTGGACTAGGGCTGAAATAACCTCAGATGCTCAGATCTGAACTTGTGCTCAAGAGATCACCCTTCCCAGATTCGCTTCTAACCTCTCCTTTATAGATCAATATTTTAAGAACCGAGAACCCAATAAATCAGATCTTAAGATATTCAATTACCAAAGATGCTCAAGCCAAATGATCTCCTTTGCTTTATATAGGAAAGCTCTTCCTCAAATCAAGGATCATGGGGCTCAATAATAATAATAAAATAATCAATACCACGGACCAAAACCATGATAACCCAATACTGTTAGCTAAATACCATGAGAAACCCCACGTGTGGGTGCTTAACTGCCTTGGAATGTGTGCACTGGGGTACGCACCTCATGGATGGGTAATCCGTATATTTGGACGCGGTCCCTGCATGGCATACCTGCGGGTACGCACCTCCTGAACTGTTCTCCTGCGTACTTCTTTATTTTTACCAAAATGAGAGCCATGCCATGGGTGTTGCCATCAAGTACAACATCTGAAATCATACCAGAACCATAATGCCAACAATCTCCCCCTTTGGACTTGATGGCAACCTCAAAATCTTCAGCTTCATTCTTCCCCTTTGACATCAAGGGCAAAGGGTTTTGCTCCCCCTAAGAACATGCTCCCCCTGAAGATGAACCAGAAGAACCATACTCCACCAAACACCATAAATGACCATGAAAGAGATAGAGACATATCACAGCAATATTTAGACCAGCATCCATGATCTCCTCCATAATGCCAACAATGCATTATATGCTCCCCCTGAACCTGTACGGACAAACATCAAAAGAGATTCAACATGATGATGCATCAACAACCCCCAGCTTGTGCCTGAGGTATTCAAAGGCCTCCCTGGGCAATGGTTTGGTGAGAATATCAGCGACTTGTTTCTTAGAAGGAACATACTCCAACTTGACCTTTTGTTCAAGAACTTGTTCCCGAAGAAAATGATATTTGATCGGTATATGCTTTGTCTTCGAATGCATGACTGGATTCTTTGAAATGCTGATTGCACTTGTGTTATCACATAAGATGGAAACAGGTGGAGTACAATCGATTTGAAAATCCTGCAAGGTCTGCATCATCCAAAGGAGTTGAGTGCAGCAAGATGCGGCAGCAACATATTCTGCTTCAGCTGTAGATAAGGCAATCGAACTCTGTTTCTTGCTGAACCAAGATACCAGTCTTGAACCCATAAAGAACGCACCACCACTTGTGCTCTTCCTGTCATCCACGCTTCCGGCCCAGTCTGCATCTGTATAAGCATGAAGTGTGAGATCTGTATCTCTAGGATACCATAAGCCATAATTTTGTGTCCCTTGAAGATATTTGAAAATTCTCTTCACTGCCTGGAGATGAGTCTCCTTTAGATTTGCCTGAAATCTTCCAACTATTCCTACTGCATGCATGA
>APFE030032350.1:0-14394 GCA_000404065.3 Pinus taeda | reverse complement strand
GACCTGTCTTGTTTAGAGGGGAATGTTGTACATTGATAATCTCATCCAGAGTTTCAGATCCTTTGACAAACTTAAGATAATAGCTTTTGTTTTCTCAATCTCTTTCCTAAGAGCAACAATTTCACCTTCTAACTTTTCAAAATGTTTTTCCTTTTCATCAATTTGAAATTGTAGAGTATCAATGATCATATTCTTTTTTTCTATACATCTCTTGAGTCTAGTAATTCAAAAAGGTTACCCACATCTATAGCATCCATATAATCATCATCTTCAAATGCCATTAACAGTTTATATTCATTACCTCGTTCATCTTCATCACTATTTGATAGACCATCACTATCTTCATGAGTGTAGTAGCTTTTCTTAATTGCACCCTGTTTCTTGTTCCATCTAGCAGGTTCCTTTCCTTTATCCTTATAAGGACATTTTGCAGCATAATGACCTACTCTTCCACAAGCAAAGCATTTAAAAGTAACTTACCTCTGAACCTTCCAGAACCCCTTTGAAGATTTCTGACAAAATTTGATTCTTCTTCTTCTTCTTCTGGTACGTGACTTGCTTCATAATAATCTCCTTTGCCTGACGCCTTGAAAGCAGCTTCTCCTCTATCTGATGGACCTCCCTTTCTCATTTCATAAGCAGTTAGAATTCCATGTAGCTGAGACATAGTAAGAATTCGTAGATTTTCCTTTTCTTCTATTGCAGATACTTTAGATTAAAACTTGGGGGACAATGATCTTAGAACCTTTTCAACCACAATAGCCTCTTTTATTTCTTCACCCAAATTTTTCATACAATTAACAACTTCATCTACCCGAAGAAAATAGTTAGCCACACTTTCATCATTATACATCTTAAGAGTCTCATACTGAATCCTGAGAGTTTGAAGTTTGGCACGCTTTACCTGTTCATCTCCTTCATAGCTTGTGACTATTTTTTCCCATATTTCTTTTGCAGATTTATAGTGCATTACCTTCATGAATTCCGATTGGGATATAGATCCTAATAGAGTACTGACTGTTTTAGCATTTGTTTCATACTTCTTTTTCTCGTCTGCATCTGTAGGAGTAGTTGAAGGAAAAGCATAGCCTGTCTCTACAATGTTCCAAACTTCTGTACCAAGAGATTGAAGATAGGCAGTAATCCTTACCTTCCAATAATTGAAGTTTGTCCCATCAAAAATCGGTGGCTTGATTGATGCTTCTCTCTCGTAGTTGCTCATGATGAACGATCTACCTTCAAGCGATCAAGCTTCTCTAAAGGACCTGCTCTGATACCAATTGTTGACAATAATACTGAGAGGGGGGGTGAATCAGTATTATCTAATTCTTTTACCAAATCTTTCTTATTTATACTTTGAATTATTGTTGCATACCAATACCATAAATAATGAGCATGAATCAGAAAAGCAGTCAGTCAAATCAAAGAACACCAGATATAAGGTGGAAACCCAATGTGGGTGAAAACCACCTGCTGCAATATGTCTCTATCTTCTTTCAAATTAGAAACTCCTTTTACAATGGTCTTGTACTGGTGCAGTCCTTTACCATTACGCAGGCTGCAACCTGCAGAGAGCTACAACTCTCTCTCGTTTTCCAGTCTCTCCTGGAAGGGAGCTACAACCCCCTACTTCTTTTCAAGGACACTTTTCATAAATTTTCAAACTGGATCCATATACATCAAATGATCATCAAGTACATGTAAAATATACAGTCAGCTGCAATAACCAGATCAGCAATAACAGAACAGAACCCAGAACACCTTATCAACAGGAAAAATTCAACCAACAGAAGATCTTAACACAGATACGCGGTTTTTCTTTTTACTGGTCTGCGTTGCTACGCACTTCACCCTCTGCCTCTCTGCGTACACCCGTAGAGATCCTTCTGCTGAACAGCGTTGCCACGCACTGCTCCTTTCACTGATCTGCGTACAGTACGCACCCAATGGCACTATCGCGCCGTGTACTTTCCCAGCAGGTACGCATCCAAAATAATAATCGCGCCGCGTGCTGCTACAGAAGGCACGCACCTGAACCACTGTTGCCCTGCGTATCTACGCTCTGAACCTTCAGCGCCTCTGCGTACCCACGCACTGAACCTTCGGCGCCTCTGTGTACCCACGCACAGAACCTTCGGCGCCTCTGCATACCCACGCACAGAACCTTCGGCTCCTCTACGTACCCACGCACTGAGCCTTCGGCGCCTCTGCGTACATTGGACTAGGGCTGAAATAACCTCAGATGCTCAGATCTGAACTTGTGCTCAAGAGATCACCCTTCGCAGATTCGCTTCTAACCTCTCCTTTATAGATCAATCTTTTAAGAACCGAGAACCCAATAAATCAGATCTTAAGATATTCAAAAGATACTCAAGCCAAATGATCTCCTTTGCTTTATATAGGCAAGCTCTTCCCCAAATCAAGGATCATGGGGCTCAATAATAATAATAAAATAAACAATACCACGGACCAAAACCATGATAACCCAATACTGTTGGCTAAATACCATGAGAAACCCCACGTGTGGGCGCTTAACTGCCTTGGAATGTGTGCACTGGGGTACGTACCTCATGGATGGGTAATCCACGTATTTGGACGCGGTCCCTGCATGGCATGCCTGCGAGTACGCACCTCCTGAACTGTTCTCCTGCGTACTTCTTTATTTTTATCAAAATGAGAGCCATGCCATGGGTGTTGCCATCAAGTACAACATACATCTGAAACATATAATCATATCAGAACCATAATGCCAACACGGAAATCATGCACAAAACCATAGGTGGATCCACCCAACCTAACATAGGGTCCAAAACCAAAATTTTCCGGTGCACTGCCTCGGACCCCATAAAGTGGGGTTACGGGTACCCCTCAAACCCCCTGTTAATTATGTGGAAATAATATAAGACAACCCAACAGAATACGACCACTTTGTAACACTTATTTCATCCATTTTTGTTCTTCTCTATTATATCATTTGTTATAATTTATCATTTAAATCCATTTTATAAATGATTTATGCTCTTATGGATGGATATTATTTATCTTCCTTTATTTCTAATAAATTGATGATTATGAATTATTTTATCAATGATAGTTTTAATAAGTTGGTTATAACATTATTCACCATTTTTAGCCTCCAAGGTAATTTCCAGATTGAAGATTTGATTTTTAAAAGCGCCAACTCAGAAATTCGATGGAATAAGGAGTGACAGTTTTACGGTTGAGATTCTGAGCAAATGAAGAAGAATATGGAAAATCTGGAACATGGGTTTTGTCCAGAACGGACCCAATTAACTTTATGAATGAACGGTTTGCCCAAATTCGGCTTGTACTGAGAGAAACATAGGGTTCTTTGAGCACGATTTTCTCAGATTTGCTGTTGCGTTCGTCCTCCAAATCTTAGCTGCAAAGCCAAATTTGTCTTGCTCTTGTTGAGAGATGGATGGGAATATATCTTCTTGTTGATCAATTGGTTGGAAATAATCCAATTTTGTAATAATGATCATATTGTAATTATCACAGTTGTAACCACTCTCTGCTCTCTTTGTATTTAAATCAAAACAGAGATGAGAGAGGGGGATGACTTTGGGGATTTAGGGATGGATAGATGGAGAATTGAGGATTCATAATTGGAGATTCAAGAATGATGATGGATTATTCATGATAGGATACAATAGGAGGAAAAGGAGATTGCTGCATTACCATTGTAATTCTCAAGCTTTTGTTGTAGTAATGATTTCACAATTTGATGATTAATATATGATTTGGGAGTTGCTGCTCATTCTTCTCACCTGAAGTAGCCCAGCAGCGTCCGCTGGTGGCTAAGGGCCCAACCACTAGTGGATTACGCTGCTGTGTATTATATCTTTCCAATTTCCGCTGTGTGATTGCTTGATTTAATTCTTATTTCTTTGAATCGTATTGCCTAACAATATCATGTTTTTGCAGCGAGTTGTTATAATATTTTATGAAATTGTTTTATTGCACAAGCTGAGATTGAATTGTGTGGCTGTTCTTTTCCATCATAACAGAGATTATTATCCTTCTCAATGTATATTGTTATGCTTCTCTTTTCAAATATAAAGCTTCGCTGTTCTATTTCAATTATGGTTTCATTCCATTTGCTGTTCTGTTTGATTGATATTCATTACAGATTGTTGTTCAATAGGATTGGTTATTCGATTCCTTTAATTCTAGTTTGCTATCCATTTACTTTGTTGTTCATTTTTGTTGATTAATTGCAAGAGTTTGCTTTTAAAGAGTTTTCCTAGTTTACTTTCAATAGCAGCTTCAGTTTAATTTCGATTTCCTTTTAATTGCTTTAAAGGAGGATTGTCAACTGTAGAGAACATTGGTTATTGCTTCCTCATTCCCAGATTGATTGTCTTGTTCCAGTTTGATTTTAATTGCATCAATTTCTAGGGGAATTAGTTATTTCTACTGTATCCTCGATTGATGGTTGTTTGAGTGAATGATTTAGTTTAGAACATTTCAGTTTCTTGTTGTTCCAATTAGATTTTGTTTCCCGATTTCATTTACTTTTGCATTTTAAGAACTATACTGCAAAACATTACTCTTGAGTAAATAGCCGCCTCAGACTGAGTACACTCTTGAAATAAAAATTCATCCCTGGGTTGACAATTAATGTGAGGTAATTAGGAGTTACAAAGACACCTTTTTATCACTCCACAGGAGGTACGAACGAACCCTCCATATGATTGGAAGAGATAACCAATCGGGGGAGAACTGAATCAATAACAAGGTTACGGCGTACCTAAGTCAAACTAAATCCCACCCACATGGAGGAGACTTTGTTTTGAGTTCTTTGCTCAAGGGCGACATGACTGACTCTAGCTACCAATAATAAATGGAAATACTATCTCGTTCCCGCTCTTTTTGGAA
The DNA here is from genome assembly GCA_000404065.3 of Pinus taeda. Classification (NCBI taxonomy): domain Eukaryota; kingdom Viridiplantae; phylum Streptophyta; class Pinopsida; order Pinales; family Pinaceae; genus Pinus; species Pinus taeda. Next base: position 9,492 of record APFE030032350.1, on the reverse strand, counting down.
TATTTAATTTTTTTATCTTTTTCTGTTAAGCTCGAGAAAGAATAAAAGAATGCTATGGTTTAGTGGAAAGAACGAGTGTCGATGAAACAAATGATCTAGTTCCTAGGAATGGAACATTCCTATGCTCAATGCAGGGAGGCGAAAACTGGTCAGTGACACTCAAAGGTGTGTTCCTTCCACGGGTCGGTTTCAGTTGCAGAAGTCAAGTATGCAAGGTGGATTTTGCAGTCGTCATGGTCAAAGTTGCTTAAAAACACGAGTCCAAGTGAAGCCAGCTCTAGGCCAAAAGGTGAAAATGGTCAACATGCAATGCAGTAGTACAACTCAACACAAAGGAGCCTCTAGGGTATAAGGCCAGAACAAAGCGAAGAAGCTAAGAGGAATGAGTCTTCAATGCATAAGTCATGGTGAGACTACAAAGGACTCCCAAGCTTACGCAAATTGGAGCAACATGGGCAACAAATGTCAGTGAGGTGCTAACTACGATGCCCATGTAAAGGATGGCTCTACCATCGTGTCATGATTTTAAAAATCTGCGAGTGAAGATGGCTTACGAACCATAACACGATGGGATTGACCCTATGGAAGATGTATCGAAAAATGGAGGTTAGTATGCATAATGCAATGGAAAAATGATGTCCCTAACCTATATGCTAGTGAGAAAACGATACCTGCCATGACGGGTCAGTAGTCATGGAACTGTCTTGAAATAGTCGAAAACGTCCAAAATGTCCTGAAAAACAAACCATTCACATGAAGCCAAACAAAATGAAATTTTTAAAAAAATTTGCATTTTCAAAACTTATAAAATGAATTTTTGACTCACCATTTTTACCAATTGAGTTGGAGAGCAAATATTTGGAGCCAAAGGAGAAAACTTCCTATGTGCCAAATTCGACTGTTCAAATTCTTCAAAATCTTCCAGGTAACTCTTATACTTAGCTTGTAATTCATTGTGACTAGTTTTAGGATTTTTCATTGATGTTTCACTGTTGAACTATTGTTCAAAATTTCACCGCGGCGTATACGTGGGTTGATAATATGAAACCCGTGTACACACGGGCCCTATACACGACTGTGTGCACAGTAACCCGCGTATATGCCATGAACCAATTTTAATTAAAAACCAACGGTTGAAACTGATTTTTTTCTCAGGATTTCAATCACATGGCGTGAAAGAGAACATGCAACGGTGGATAATGAAGTTATGAATGATCCTCAAGCCTTGGATGCTTTATGGGATGCGGCTTGCTCAAATTCTTCAAACTGCCGAACATGAAAGCCAATGTACGACTGCTTGAAATGCTCGGAGGAAGCCTTCATGATTGATCAAATGCCACTCAGAGTAGAAGTGGAGGATATTTATTTTATTACGGGCCTTTCCCGAATGGGAGAGGTAGTACAGTCCCAGGGCAGGACACGGAGTAGTCTCACTATAGAGGACTACGTACAGATATACTTCCCAGGACATCCCAAGAAAGTTGGGAGCCAGATCTCTACTGCACATGTGGTGAGTTTATCGTTGAGGATCATCTTGTTCACCATAGCTCGAGTGAATGGATTATCCTCTCTGCATCAGGCATCACGGCTCACCATGAGCGTGGCAGTTGATTGTCTCACTACTGTGTTCGACTGGTGTACTCCTCTTTTGGCCAGCATGAAGAGCCCCCTCACTTCTATTAAGAGGGGACAGACCAAGAACTTTGGCTATGGGACTATCTTGTGCACTTTCTTCTTCGAGAGGATTCCTGCACTCTGCCCCAGGGTAGCAGTTTCCATCAACACCCCACGTGATCCACGCATGGGCCGGTGGGCTATTCTGATGAAACGTCTGGGGGGTGGGGAGGTTCCTAGGACTGCTTTCGACAATGACTTCTTCACCTTGTGGGATCAGTAGATCATCGCCGTAGATGACTACCCCTATGCTGGGCTGGATTTCCGAGGAGATCCTGAACTAGCATTACCGCCAAATGCAGCATGGGGTGAGATTGGTAAGAATTTTTTGATTTTATGATTTTTTTTGGATTTTTCAAATATAATGATGCATTTTGAAAAATATTTTTTGATAAGATTCAAATGACTAATATAATGCTCATAATCCAGATATTGGGCCAGTACGACCAGATGGACTCCCGCGGCATAGACGATGCAGTCGAGGAGCCGAAGAGGCGGCTGCTGAGACGAAACGGACTCTACACAACGTCCAACGACACTTGACGAGACTGAGCTGTCGAGTACCGATGGCTGCAATAGAGGACCTTCCTGAGGATATGCAACATCATGTGGTTGGCATGCCACGTGTCTAGGTTCGCACTTTTCGGCATGTAGCCAATGCGATAGTTACCTACTTGGCCGCTCATCCTGAGCCGGGGAATTAGATATTCCGAACATGATTATGGGCATTTGAGTCCCAATTTTCTATGTTTTTGGACAACATATGTACACTCGAGATGTTTTATGATGATATATATATATATATATAGTTTGACTTTTTGATGCTTGATTTTATTATGATGAATGATTGATGTTCCAGTCTAATGCTTGATTAGTGATAGAATCAGCTAACCAATTATGAGATTTTGCAATGTGCAAATAATTAATATAAATAAATGATCTTTGCAACAACCTTACCCTTAAATACTGGCGATATAAACATGGATCCCTTACTCGATAAATGTTGTTTAATTGAGACACTATCAATTGAGAATCGAGATAAACTACCAACGAGTCAATCTCATAAGAGATTGCCTCTAATAGTAAATTAATAACAGCAGTATACTCAGCCATATTATTTGAAGCAGGACCAATGCATACGCCTCTTGATACCATCAATTGACCAGTTGGATAATAAAATACCCAAGCTGCGGAAGCGAGATTCCGAGTGTGCCGACTAGCACCATCGGCGAACCCAAAATAGACTAAGTCATCCATCAATACCTGCAACAGCAGACCAAAAAGTGTTGACATCACAAAGCTCTCGATGATATATGCACAAATATACATAATATACAAAGAAGTCATTGCCTAACTCCTACTTAAGCAAAGTACTTCTTTAGGTAGAGCCCATTTCGGGGCTCCGTCAACTTGTTTCCCTCAAAATCGATTAACTCATACAACCCTTTTTCTAAAACTCATTTAATAATGAAAGGACCGTACCACATAAGCTTAAACTTGCCTGCCCCCAAGGTGTCTTTATCTTGGTCATAGACCAAGACAAGATCACCTTCAGAAAATATTCGAGGATGGACATATTTATCATACTGCGTTTTGACCCTTTTCTTATGAGCCTCATTCATCGTGGCGGCATCTCGACGCTGCTCATCGAGATGTTCCAAGTGAAGGAGGCGCTCTTCGAGACTCGAAGTCTCTGGCACGAGCTCTACAACTAACTTGAGAGATGGAATTTCACATTCGATCGAAAAGATAGACTCCATCCTGTAAACCAACTGAAAAGGCGTAAAACTAGTAGCAGTCTTTACGGAGGTCCGATATGCCCAAAGAGCCGAATTGGACCAATTGGACCAAATTTTGTCGATTTTCCATTGGAGTATCATCTTAAGAGTTTTATTAACTACCTCGACCTGTCCATTGGCCTGAGGATAATAAGGAGATGAATGCTCTTGGCGAAAGCCTAATTTAAGAGCCAATTCAGACATTAGTTGATTCTGGAAGTGACTGCCTTGATCAGTGACAATCTCTCTTGGGACACTGAATCTTGACATAACCTGATTGAAAAGAAACAAAGCTGCCATGTCACTATTGTTTTTATAAGTGGGCATGGCCTCGGCCTACTTCGTAAAGTAGTCTACAACCACAATAATATACTTATGATTCGCCGCTGAAGGCAGATTACAAGTTGTAAAATCAATACCCCACTTAGTAAACAGATCGACGGTGACAATGGGAAAAAGAGGAGCTAGATGAGCACGCATCTTTCAAGTAAAGATCTGACAAGGGTGATAGCGTTTGACCGCTTCCACACAGTCTTTAAAACGTGAAGGCCAAAAATAGCCAGCACGTAAGATGCGTTGGGTTGTAGCAAGCCCTGATAGATGACCACCACAAGCTCCACTGTGGCAATCATTAAGCACTGACTCTGCTTCCTCCAAGGTTAAACAGTGCCGAATGATTGAATCAACCCCTCGACGGTATAAGGTATCACCAACAATAACATAATTTTTAGCCAGGTGACGTAATTTACGACGTTCATCCTTGGAGAAAGTAGAGGGAAACTTCGAAGTCTAGAGATAGACAATGATATCTCCATACCAAGGGTCGAGTGAAGAGATGAGGAATAAATGTTCATCGAGAAAACTTTCCTCATAAACAGTATCCTCTCCACAAGGCAGCTCATAAATTAGCTCAGCGAAAACCATGGATTTCTTAGACTTTGCTGACAAGAACTCGAGATCGAATTCTTGCAAGATGACTATCCATCTATTATATTTGCCCCCAATCACTCGCCTACTGAGGACAAATTGAAATGGATTGACCGCTACTAAGACAAAAGTTTTACATAGCAAGATGTAATGACGGAGCCACTGGACAGCATGGACAGCTGCCAAGGCCAACTTCTCAACCAGAGAATAGAGAAGTTCAGGACCTATCAAGCCTCGGCTCAAATAATAAATCACGTGCTCGGTGAGAGCATCGTCCTCCTGAACCAGAACCATGCCAATGGTTGATTCTGCTGTTGCGAGATATAAAAGGAAGTCTCTGCCATAATCTGGTGGACTCAAAAGTGGGGTAGAGACTAGTGCTTTTTTCAAAGCATCAAACGATCGTTGCGCAAAGTTGTCCCATACAAATGGAACTCCTTTTCATAACAACCGCATGAACCCTTTAGTGATCTCGGCATAATTTACTATAAACCGCCTTAAGAAATTAGCCTTCCCTTGAAGACTATGAAGTTGACGAATTGAGGACGGGGGAGGCAACCGAACTATTGCCTCAACCTTGAAGGGATCAACCCGAATCCCTTCATTTGACACAATGAACCCTAACAACCGACCGGACGTAACCGCGAAAACGCACTTTTTGGGATTCAACCGGATTTTATAAAAATGACATCGTTCGAAAACCATTCGAAGGTGGCTAGGGTGATCAGTTCTCTTACGAGAACGAGCAGCGAGATCATCTATGTACGCTTCAATGACATGCTTGATGTCGTGGAAAGCATATGACATGGTCCACTGAAAGGTAGCTCCAGTATTTTTAAGACCAAAAGGCATCTTTCTATATGCAAAGGTACCCCAGGGACATATAAAGGTTGTCTTATGTTGGTCTTCAGGACGGATAGAAATTTGATTATAACCAGAGAATCCATCCATGAAGGAAAAAATCTCGGTACCTGCACACTCGTTGATAATCTGATCAATGAATGGCGTGGGGTAATTATCTTTGGGACAAGCCTTATTTAGGTCCCTAAAATCGATGCATACTCGAATCATTCCTTGATTTTTATCTACAGGGACTGGATTAGAAACCCAATTAGTAAGAGGAACAGGGTATATAAAACCTGCCTTTAGTAGCTTCTCCACTTTCGCTTTGATAGCTGTTGCTTTCCTAGGGTTGACCGCCAGAAGCATTTGACGAACCGGTTTGGCGTTTTCATACGTCTTGATCTCATGTTGAACTATAGATGGGTCAATGCCAGACATTTCTTCATAAGACCAAGCAAATACATCCCGAAACTCTTTGAACAGGTCGGTGTAAATTTGAATTTCTTCAGGGGAACATTCAATTCCAATGAAGAGATTCTCGATCATGTTAGGGTCCCTAGAGATGTTTATAGGTGTTGTTTTGAAATCACCGATATATTACCTTCGGCATGAACGTGTGCTGGAGCCAAAGGGTTTGACACCGTACAAACATCACTAAAACAGAGCTCGGAGAATCTAGATTCTACCTCCTGCAATGGAGGAAGAAAGTATGAACGATGGTGTAAATCTTCCCAAGGTCGATCTATACCCATCATTGCTTCAAGAATTTCTTCCTCTGAAGGTAAAACTGAATCTAAGCAGTCCAAGGCAGTAGAATCAAGGCTCCAAGCGGAGGCCACATCACCATCTAACTCCTCTTTGGAAAAAGGAGTAGAATGGTCATCTGCAGAGTTGACGATAGACTGATATCTAAGCTTAGCTGCAGATATAGGAAATGCCATTCCATTCTCTTTTCCTTCAACTAATGTGGTGATAGGTGAAGGCAAGGTCCAAGGGTCTGAAAAATAATGAGTTCAAAAGGACCAATCTCGAGAAAACTCCTTAGATGATGAAATGGCGTTGATTTTAGCGATAGGAGAGGGAAACTCAAAAGTACCCATCAATGGGAATACATACCTACTCCTAGATTCTCAGTAGGTGGACGAGGGTTATCCACTAAGGGAACAGTAGAGTCGAAGCTTGCTTGAGGATCAACTGGACAATAATCCAATTGATCAACCTTTACGACTTTCCCCTCATGAGGAAAGCAAATGACACGAAACAGAGTCGAAACCACGGCATCCATTTCGTATACCCAGTTCCTTCCTAAGAGGAGATTATAGTCTAGGTTAGCATCTACGACTTCTACTTCAATATTAACGACCTTCCCCCCAACACATATAGGAAAGGCCAGGATAATCCCATGTGGCTTATGAGAATGACATCGAATGCAGTCAAGACGGTAGGTGAAGGAACAGCCGAAGACGATCCAATAGCCTTCCAACATGACATCGACATGACGCACATGGAAGCTCCTTCATCAATAATGGTACGAAAAATGTTAATTTTCCAGTATGTAGACTTTATTTGAAAAGCCATATGATGAGGGAGTCGCTTTTTGACATTTAACATGTCGAAAGTGAGCACTAAAGAGTTAGTCGGATCGACTACCCCAATCACGGAAAGTTGCACTTCTCTGAGCCAGACATGACTGGAGAACCTCTAAAGCGGACATGGCACACGGACTCTGGGCTAGATCCTCCACAATGGAGTAATTCTGGGCGGCCCTAGCATTAGGATTAATAGTCGCGCGTTTAGTGGAACCTTTCAGTATCCATAGTATAGTCTCAACAGGGGGTCGCTCGATATGAAGGTCAGTACTTCCGGGAACAGCCTTGTCCTTGGAAGTTTTGGCTTCACCATAATGACATGACTGAGTAGCCACATGGACGTTAGAACCCATCATGAAAACATTCGATGATTTTTCCCCTTCCTGGTTGCCCCCTGTGGAGGTTCCAAGGTTCGAACTCGCGCCAGCAAGAAACTGCTGCCCTTGGGGAAAAGGGTTAGTTAACACAGCTTGGGAACTAGAAGTCCCTTGCTGCCCTAACAAGCGCTGAGCGTCTTCCATCTTGGGGCAAAGATGAGTTAAATGGTCTCCACTGCACAACTTGCATGGAAACTTGACTTTCCTTTTCGACTCATTTCTACCTCCACCAGCATTATTGCCAAACTTATTTGCATCAAGCTTCCCATCCTGGTTCTTTTTCTTACCTCGTCCTTTCTTTTTCCCATTGGAATTTTGACTTCCTTTGGGTTTATCAGATTGGACGGCATTAATCGAAGAATTTTTGGAAGCGGAAGGGTTAGACGATGTGACTTGGTTGTTAGAAGCAGTTTGTAAAGACAACTGCTACAATTGATTCAACAAGTTCACCGTATTCGTGTCTACCGACCCAACAATACCATCCGCGTGGGGACCTGGCATCAGCTTAGCTATGTCAACCTTAGACCCAGGAGCATCTGGAAAGTACTTTTGTAGGATCCCAGACTGAGAATAGATAAATTCTAATTGTTGGGCCCTAAAAATGGATTGCTCCTCAGAATAGACCCCAGACATGGAGACATCCTTGGAGATCTCAGGTATCAAAGACTTCAAAAACCACTCGAGACGGTACTCCAGAGGGATTTCAGCTTTAATGAGCCTCTTTCTCCGTCTCCATTCCTGAATATGATCAGAAATGTGAGTTTCCCTATCCTGATGAAAAGTGGCCAGTAGTTCGATTCTGGCATCATACCGGATAGGCAATTGAAAATGGTTCAAGAAAATATTTGTTAAGTCAGCGAATGATGTAAATCTACCCCCAGGAAACTCTATATACCACTTGGCCGCGTTACCAGTCAAGGTGAGTTGAAATAATCTCAACCTAACCGAGTCATCGATCAGGGAGTTCGATGAGCACCACAAGTGGAACATGGTTACATGGTCGCCCGGGTCCTCACCATTCTTCCCTTCGAATTTTGGAATGTCTGAAGGGAGTTTAGTTGGGACCGAAGGCTAGGCCGGATTGTACTTGATTGGGTCATTAGTTAACTTAGTGAGATCTGGCAAGTTTAACGTTGCCAGAAACGGAAGTCTAGGAGGAGCTTGGGGATTCCACCCTGACTGGCGGAACTCCCAAAGCTCTAAAAGATTGGCCTAGATTTTGGAAGGCACCAGGCTACCCGAAATAACTAGTAGAACCCGCTGAACCAAAAGGCAATCCTTGTGACCCAGCAAAAATCATAGTTTGACCAACTCCGGCTATATATCCACCATACCCAGCAAAGTTTCCTCCTAAAGGATTATAAGGAGTTGATAACCCTTGATATGGATTCCAAGCCGAAGCTAGGGGAGGAATACTTTGGAATGAACTAACCGTGGTATACGGCCTATTCCCATATTGGCCGAAAAATGGATTCCCAGTTCTGGCACTACTAAGCCCAGGGTTATTCCAACCTTGCAAAGAATTTCTGCTTTGTCCTGAAGAAGAAAAAGGCATGGATCCTATCGTTGGGTTAGAATGTGGTATATGACCACTTCCGAACAGAAAACCTTGGAACGAAGCCGATCCACTCATCATGGACGTGGCAGCTCCGAACGGAGCTGAAGGAATGCCCTGTGAATGGGCGCCAAATGGGAAGAATCCAGAACCAAAAGCATTGGTTTGGGAATTTCCACTCGTGGACGGAATGGAGGTAGACCCAACAAAAGACGTGCTAGCAAAGGATCCGAGTAAAGAGACGGAGGGGATGGAAATAGTTCCTCCCCCTTGTATAGATATGGGAGTCTGCACAGTCGTAGCACTTGTAGAAGCCATGCTTCCAGTAGTGGTCATCGAAGGTAAGCGTGTAGTGTAACCTGGACTTGACGGTCTATGCGTCGGAGTTCCAACGTATTGTAATACGTGTGGATGACTAGATGGTAGGGGAGAGTTCGAAGCCACTAACGACTCTGAAAGTTCTTCTACCTCTATATTATCCTCCACTTGTAAGTGAACTCGAGAAAGAACTGGAGTGTTCCTCTCTTGTTCCGCGGAAGTACCAGGCTCTGCTTAAATACTAATGCCCCCAAGAGGAGGATCAATCCCTGATGCGTCAATTGCCGTGGGACGAAACCCACCTGTATTATTACCTCTACGCCTTCTCGGAGAAGGCTCTAAACTCGGTGGTGAAAGACCACGAAGTCTTCGAGACCGTCTAGGAGATTGGTCAGCCACTTTGAATTTCTTGTTTAAGATCTAACTAAAGA
>APFE030032348.1:10241-44793 GCA_000404065.3 Pinus taeda | reverse complement strand
ACAAATTTCATTGATGAAGTTGAATTAGATGATGTACCGCTTGATATCTCAAGAATTATTTGGGTAGTCCTTACCTCTATGATAGAAAATCAGTCTTCTATCGTCATGAAAACAAGTACCACTTGTTCAAAGATGGTGTGGAGTATATTGTGAGAGCTCATCACAAGAACTAAATATTTCATTAGTTAATGCAAAGCAAATACAAAATACTAAGCAAGAATTTAGTGCTTCTAATGATCAAACCCAATGTTGATGTTGATTATGAAGCGTTTGATGGTTATAATTCAAAATTGAAAACTAATTTGGTTGATGTAGTTAACCATGATGATGAGGTGTTTCAGAAAGCAAGGGATTTCCTCCCAAGAGGAGAATCCAACATGAAATACCATTGCAGAAAAAGTGTCTTCCTTCTAACATTAACATGCATTGGATGTCAATAAGGGAAAGTGCAAAAATAACAAAGCAAATCCAAGGAATGTTGAACAAAAGGATCATCCAACCATCTCCTTTACCATGTGGTGCACCTCTTGTTTTGGCGCCCAAGAAGAATGGAGAGCATTTCATTAAATGGGATTCAAGAAGTGGTTATCATCAAAATAGAGTTGTTGAAAGAGACATATGGAAGACGACATTCAAAACCAAGCAAGGTTTGTTTGAATGGCTTGTTATGCTTTTTTGTCTTTGCCATGCTCCTCCTACTTTCATGCATGTGATGAATGATGTATTGAAGCCATTTCTAGACATGATAGTCTACTTGGATGACATTTTCATTTTCAGAAAATCTCATTATGAACATGTCATGTATGAGAAAAAAATACTTGATGTCGTATGTCAAGAACATATGTTATTGAAGATGCCAAAGTATATGTTGGATAAAACTTCTTTGATGTACCTAGGCCATAATCTTGGAGAAGGTGAGCTGAAGTTAGACCTCTCCAAGATTGATGCCATTATGGATTGGTCAATGCTCAAGATAGTCATCTGGATAAGAGGTTTTTTGGGAGCAGCCCAATGTTGGAGGAAAGATTTTGTTAATTTTTCTTCTATTGTAGCTCATTTGCATTCTTTGGCAATTGTGCAAAAGGTCTTCTAGCGGGGACGCAGACAACAAGAGGCATTTGATGCTTCGAAAAAAAGATCAGTTCAGCCTTTATATTTGTTCTTCTAAACTTGACAAAGTCATTTAAGTTTCAAGTTGATGAATGTGACTATGCCATGGGCACAGTCTTTATGCAATATGGTAAGCCCATTTGATTTCATTCAGAAATTTTCAGTGGTGCAGTGTTTAAGTTGCAGCAACAAAGGCACTTTCATTGGATGGGTTTTCTTCTACTATTCCACTTGGTGAAAAAGAATAAGAAAGGTATAAGTGACAAGTTTTTTGTTGTAATTTCTAGGCCTATAGTTTGTATAACTACTTTCCTCAAGCATCATTTTGTTTTACATGAAAGTTATGTTCAGCAAAATACATACTTTCAAGATGTGCATTCATGCTTGAGTCAAGGGAATCAAGTAGAGGAATCTGTTCACCATTTGCATCATAATGTGTTGTATCATCTTCGTAAGAAGAATGTTGTTGTTGATGGTAACATGTACAAAGCCAAGGAGTTCATTAAACGACTCCAAATGGTATATCAAATAGTGTAAGATCAGCTTGAAAAGAGCAAAGGCAAGTACAAAGCAAGGCACGATAAGCATCGTGTAAAACACAAGTTCCAAGTCAGTGATGAATGGATCGGGATTACAAAGGTAATGGAACTGTACCCTCACCGGCTGGACAACTGAAAGTGATATTTTGGGTCTAAAAGGCTTCCAATGGGGAGGAATGATCAGGTGCTCAAAAAAATAGCTCAAAATTCAAAGTTGTCGGATTGGTGTGGAACCTGGACAACTGCGTAGTGCTCGTCATCCTGAATCCAACGCAGCTCATGTCGCGCGAAACGAACTCCGTATGGCTCCAGAAATGAGTTTTGTTCACTTTCCCAAACAGGTGAATTTTCAAAAAAATGGACAACTCAGTCAACAGTTTATATTATTGACGTGTCGCTGACTAGGTAGGTTATGTGGTCATTGACTTGGTCAATAGACGCCTCAGTGAAACACCATGTGACAAGTGGCATTCATCTATTGGTCGGGTTTCTGTGGTTTTGATTGGTTGAAGAGGTGGCCAACCATGTGCTGACACATGGCCCAGCCGGAGGCCACCACATGGTAGTGCGAGAGGCCACCATAACTTTTTTCATAGTCCGGGTGGAGGCAGCAAGGGTCGAACCCACAACCTCCCAACACAAAACATAGCCAACTACCAATACACTACAGGGAAGTTCTTAAACATATATGACTTAGGCTTCTATTTGAAATTCGTTGGCACGGAGTTCAAAGAATGGGCCAGCCTGCGTCGGGCCATCCCACAATGATAACCGCACATGTGATCACCATGGAGGAGGAGTGGCGACCCATCCGGCGGGGGCAGGCCGTTGGCCTTAGCCCTAGGCACGTGGCCCCCTACGTGGCCTCAATGTTAGGAACTTAATCGTTAGCGGACATTTTAACTATCCGACAATTTTGCCGAGAACTTCGCCCGGTTCTCAGCAAAATTGTCGCTCCGTTGGCACGTTTATGGGGCGAAATTGTAGGATGATGCTATATTTTGAGAAATTTGCGGTGTGATTAGCAAAATATTGAGAAAGGCCATAACTTCTTCAGTTTTTTACCAAATCAGGGGCAAAAAGAAGCTGCATGGGCTTTTTTGGACATTCTAGAAGCATTGGTACAGGTTTCAAAGCATTATGAGCATTGTAAACTGATGTATTCACACTTTTGAGCATAATAGAGAGGGTCAAGCCATTAGAAGTTGGACCAAGGAGATGTAGCCCAAAAGGGGTGAACTCCTTCATCATTTGTTGTTGTGATATTGTTTATGGTGATGTTTATGTCTATCATTTGTTGTTCAGTCATTTGTTTATGTTAATTTGCACATAAAAATTACATAAAAAAAAACTCAAAAACCCATGTTTAAACTTACAAACAATCTCACCAATCCTCAAGCATATTTAATATAATCTAAAAAGGAATTTTAGCACATCAAAACTAATTTTCTTAATCAGATCAATTATGCCCCAAGTATTTGTTCTATGTACTAACAATCATGCATTATAGTTCATAACAAAGTAGGAGAAGTTGAATTAGAGACATGCCAAATGGATAGAATATAAGAAAAAAAATCCTTTTATTTTAAAACATATTAGTGGGAATGCTAATAGAGTTGCAAATGATTTGAGCAAGAGATGTTCTTTTTTGCAAGAACTCCAAATCAGTGCTTTGAGTTATGAACACCTCAAGGAAATGTGCGAGGATCTAAAGTTTAAAGAAATTTATGAACCCTGTGAGAATCCCATACTCAAAGACCGGAGCCCTTAGATTAAGTACATGATTTAGGAAGGGATATTTTTCAAAGGAAACCAATTGTGCATTCCAAAAAGTTCGATGACAGACAATCTGCTAAAAGAGAAACACGGTGGAGGGTTGGGTAGTCATTTTGGCTGTGACAAAATTTATATAGCTCGAGTGGGCCTAATGGTTAAGAACATGTGTTTCCTCCTAAGAGATCATAGGTTCAAAACCAAAGCGGGGTAGAGTATGTATGCCTTCGTAGACTTCGCAGTGAAATCACTACGCGGAGGTGGGTCCCCTGTCCCAAAAACAAGGCGGTATCATACACCAATGTGGTGTTTGGCTTGGTAGTGACCTTAAATTGGATAATAATAATAATTATTGCCCAAGTATGAGGTCTGATGTTAAAAAAATTATGGACAAATATAGAATTTGTTAATGTGCCAAAGGAAGGCAAACGTTGGTTTATATCAACGACTTCCCATACCCAACAAACCATGGGATGCCATTAGTATGAATTTCATTTTGGGTTTTCCCAGAACTAAGAGAGAAAATGATTCAATTTTTGTAGTTGTGGGCAAATTTTATAAAATGACACACTTTATACCCTACTCCAAATCTAGTGATGCAACTCATATTTCAAACTTGTTCTTTAAAGAGGTTATGAGATTGCATGGGTTGCGCACGAGTATAGTCTCAAGCAGAGACATTAAATTTGTTGGGAATATTTGGAGGATGTTGTGAAAAAAACTTAGAACCAATCTTTCATTTTGTGTATCCTATCACCCTCAAACAGATGGGCAGACTGAAGTGGTTAAAAGGAGCTTGGGAAACTTACTAAAAACTTTAGTAAATGAGCACAAAAGTCAGTGGAGCCAAGTCCTTCCCCAAACTGAATTTTCCTGAAACAATTCACATAATAGAAGCACAACCCATTCTAGATTGTGTATAGTATGCACCCCACAAGCATCTCTGAACTCAGGAACTTGGGAAAAGAAATGTGAAGCATTGATGCAAAGAATTTTGCTACAACCATGCAAATGCTACATGAACAAATTAAAGAGCATCTACATGAAAGAAACTAGAGATACACCAGATCTCAAGAAATAGAATTCAAATTTGAAATGGGGACCTGGTTCTAACACATTTGAGGAAAGAAAGATTTTTGAGGAATAAATAAAACAAGCGGAAACTAAATAAAAATGGACCCTGCAAAATCTTGAAGAAATTTTCAGCCAATACATATGAAATTGAGCTACCTCCTAACGTAGGAAGATCTCCATTATTCAATGTTTTTTATTTATATCCTTATAAGGAACCCGAAATAGAAAAGGAGGATGATCCAGAGGGGTTTAGTGGGTGAAATAGTTACTGACAGGAAATTATAGATAGAAAAAATCCTTAATCAGAAAGTTGTCAAAAAACCAGAAAAAAGGGATTATTATGAGTTTCTGGTTAAGTGGAAAGAGGAGTTCATAAAAACCTTTTGTTTTGTGGGAGTAAGGGCATCCTAATTCCAATTTTATTTTTTGCGCATAAAAATTTCCTTTGTAAACATTGTAAAAAATAAAATCAATACCATGGCATTTTCCTTCTAGAATCGAAATAGTTGTAGGAAATACATGAAGACTGTTAGTAACAGCTTTGATTTTATGTCTAAAGATATTTTTCCCAAGTTCCTAAAGCAAGAAGAAAAAGGGGAGGGGACTTCCTGTTTGTCTCTCAGCGAATACTAATAGAATAGTTTTCTATGGATTCCCTGAAAAAACAAATTCCCTGTGTGGAATGACCAGACCATTGTTTACCTTGCTCTCTGTTCATGTGCATTTTTACACTCGCAGCCATCGTGTTATTTAGATTAACTTGGTTGTGTGTGTTTGATCCATTTTTAGGTTGAAGACACAAAACCTTTGCTCAATGGCAGGACGATTTGGACCATCCAATAATCTTGGAGATAAGATAAGATAATTATATTTATGTACAATTAACGACTATAAAGTAGGTAAATGGGACTTTTGATTACAATGATGTCCATAAAATCCAGGAGAACCAAACGGGCTCCTATAAAAAAACACAATGCATGAATATAAAAAGTAATGTAGGAACATAAAAGATACAATGCATGGAATGCCCTGACGAAGAGGATCAAACCCATCTCTCCTAACATCCAACACTGACTGAAGAGCACTGAAAAAAATTCCACAAAGTTTGTTGCCCTGATGAAGGGTGACTAGGAGGTACGACTGTCCACTAACTCGTTGCCTTTAAGGGTGAGTGGGAGGTACCGACTGTCCACTAACTCAGTTGCCTAGAGAAGTTTGTGCACTGCTGAGGTCTGGAGGACCTAGTCCGTCTCCTAGGAACAGATCTGAGACAGTTTAGCTGCTGAAGTCTAGTGTGGCGGAGTGAGGTCTGATGGATCCTCACTCTAGAGTCTAGATATGAAACTGTATCAATCATTCTCTTCGTGCCCATATGAAAGTGGTACCTTGAAAAATATAGTGATCCTCTGTGTAGGGTCTGGTCTGATGAGATGGGAGGCTGAGAGAAGCAAAGTAGAAAAAGGAGATAGATCTCATTCTCCTACAGGATGAAGAGTTTGGAGTTGGATCGGTGTAACTCGGGAATCCAGAAAAAATTGGGAGTTTGACTTAGATCGCAGCCATCGGCATTACAAGGCAATTTTGGGGCTACCAGTTATGCGACTGTCTGCTCTAGCTTGTCCAATCGGACAAATTTGAACGCACAGTGAATAGAGATAATTCTTGTTCTTGTGCAAACTTTAAATTCAAAAATCCAAAAAGATTTTAATTTATCAGACTCAGACCAAAGAAAACATATTTCAGCAAACGCTCCCCACCTGTAAAGAGATCAAATTGTTATTTTTGCAAGAAACCTGGCCACTAGTGTAATCAGTTTCGAGGTAAAAATAGACACCAAATTACATTGTTTGATATTTTAACCCATGCATATGATCCTAGTGAATGTGATCTTGTGTCTAGTCCTCGTTCAGATGGTGATTAGTTATCAATCACGCAATCTTTTGATTCTGCTTCTAATTTGAATGCTCAACTTGTTTGTAAATTAACATTTTCTGATCCTAATTCTTCTGATCCTGACATTGATTTTCTTTGTCGGAGATTTTAAAATGTTGAGATTAGATCTTCTCCTAAATATATTTCTTCTCAAATATCCCAAGCTCCTTCTCGAAATGATTTTCTCACACCTAGTGAACTTCGTCTCAAAAGAAAGTTAGAAAACCAGTTGGCTGTATTAGAAAATCAATTTAACTTTTTAATGCAACGCAGCATGATGAATTTGGAGGACTACTATCCAATTGATAGTGATTTCCTCACTACTAACAATAACCAGAAGCATCCAAAGAGAAGAACTTATTCTACTAACGAACCATTATTCCTGCATCACAAAAGAAAAGTTTTGCTAACAAAAGACCAACACCAGTCATAGAATAAATTGAGTCACCTCTATCAGATGAAGATAACATACAAATATTGGAAAAATAAATCAAGAGCAAAGAAGTAGGAATAAGAGATAAAGGAAAGTTAATCAGATAAATTGGAATTGAACTTTATCAAACAAGATGAAAAGGAATTGGCTATGTTGAAAAGAAATTGAATGATGATATGCAAAAAGAATTGACAGAATATTATAATAATGTAGAGCAAGAATGGCTGAAGAACAAGGTACAATTACATCCCAAACGAACAAAACATGGCTATGGTAGGCTTGTCATCGACATTAACATAAAAGAGTATATTTTTAACACACTAATAGGTACTGGAGCCTTGAATTCTTGTCCCATATTTGCTACAATTTCGAGCTATTATTGGCGGGAGCCAAGATCACAATTAGGACAGTAAATAGGACTATGGTTCCAATCAAAGCTTTTGCTCCAAAATTCCCTATTCAGATGAATGATATAAAAGTATCAGCAAATTTCTAGTCTTACGACACTAGGGCCAATATTTTGCTTGGAGAAGATTTCGTTAGTAAATACCTCCCAATGGAAGTTCCATTGCTCATAGTGAGGTAAGTTTGCATTTCCACGGAAAGAAGGTTTGCCTTCCAAGCAAATCATTCTATTAAATAAAGTTCCTACTAACATTCCTGATGAAGTTGAAACCTTTATTGAAAAATGCTCAAGGTTATAAAGATAGACATGCAGAAATCCATGGATTAGAAGAAATTTCATAAATCAAGGAAAAGATTGAGAAGGAATTCACTTTTAACTCTCCAAATTCCTTCTAAACCAAAGAGAAGTACTTTATTAATATCCCATATAAAAAAAAAATTATAAAGGCACGCCACAAAAAGCCTCTGCAAATTTGATGTCTGCAACCGAAGCAGAATATTGCTGAATAGAAAATTGATTGAATCAGGCATGAGTCCATGGGCTTTCCGAGCGCTTTGTGCCAATAAACACTCAGAGTAGGAGAGGAAAATCAAGGATGGTTATTAATTGCAAAGCTCTGAATGAACCCTTACTGTTGATTAGATATCCAATCCCTTCTAAAATAGGTACTAACACCTTTTACAAATTTGATTTAAGAAGTGGTCTTCAAAAAATTGGTTTTAACCCGGACAAGTACAAAATAGCATTTGTGGTGCCACAAGGACAACATCAATGGTGTGCAATGCCATTTGGAGTAAAAAGTGCTCCATCTGAATTTCAGAAAAGGATGGAAGATATCTTTAGAGATCTCACTTTTGTAATTATCTATATTGATGATTTATTAGTTTGTTTATTGGATACTAAGCAGCACTAAGTTCATTTGACTAAAGTTCGTGAAAGGCTTTATAAGCATGGTTTTTACTAATATGGTTTAGCTCTTAGTAAAAGCAAGTTTGAATTTGCAAAAATCTGCATTGAATATCTTGGACTCGTTCTGTCTCAAGGAAAGGTTGAATTGCAACATGTACACAAATCTCTGCAGAACTTTCCAAACTAAATTCTTGATTAAAAACATTTACAGAGATTTATTGGTTGCCTAAGTTACATCAAATATTTTTATAAGAATCAAACTGTAGAAACGATTGAAGGATAATATAGCATGGAATACCAATATTTCCAGAGCAGTAGAGATTATACAGCAAAAGGTCCATAATTTGCCTAGCCTTCATCTACTAGACACAACTTAGCCTTTTACTCTTGAAACTAATGCATTAGATGAAATTTGAGTTGTTATGCTATAACAAAATCGTTTCAACAGAGATGAAATCTGCACGTATACCTCAAGGTGTTTCAAAGGTGCAGAATTAAAATACCCCTCATCCAATTAAAAAAAAAAAAACATTACTTGTGAAAAATGGGATAGACGTTTCAAATTATTTTTTAAGAATGTACATTTCATTGTTAAAATTGATCACGAACACATGAAAGGAATTCTATCAAACCAAAGACTGCTAGAGCAAGGGAACAACAGGATTATGAGATAGGGCCTATAGCTAGACAATTACAACATTAATGTTGTCTACAAGACTTAAAAAGACAATTGTATTGTTGATCTACTAACGAGAGAAAGAAAACATCTGATCTAGTAGCAACATATAAAGATTCATGTTATCAAAATGGTCAGTACAACAAGCAGTTTGAGACTAGGAATTGTGTTGTAGAAATTGTATATTTAATCCATGTCTAGAATGTGTGTTTGGGCGAGTCAAGTTACTGGCTAAGGCACAAGCCAAAAGACCTTCTTTCACTACATTTTCAACCCTCCCTCTTAGTGAGGAAGGGATTGTTGAATTTCCACGACCTTGGGTCTAGGTTAGAGTCTTAAAATCACTAACACTACAAAACCAAGAATCTCAACCATAAACTACTTTGCAAAGTAGAAATATAAAGCAATGGATCACATATGCACAAATATACATGGCTTTTAACAAAATTGTACAATATTGTACAATCCCAATCTTCATTATATTAAACCAAATCTGAATAATACAATAGTGTATGGTATACAAGATACAATGACAAACTTCGTTGCAACTTCGATGTCATATCTTGTCCAACCATTCCTTCGCTCCCGTACTGCTCACTAGTAGTGCCTTAGTCCATCAAGGCCACTACACATCGAGACTCCAAGAGGGCTGCCTCCTAACAATGCTGCAAGTCACTTCTTATGCATGTACACGGGCTCATCAAAATGCTCTCTAGGCTGGCCAATACCTGAGCTCCAAACTGCCTTCTAGTAGCCTCTTTCATCCATCAAAGTGCTACTCTTTAGGCTGCAAACTTCATCCAATCACGCTCCAACAACATCTTTCTTGTCTGCTGCTCTAGGGCTACTTTGGTAGCCAACACACTGGCCTCTAATCATATCAATGGTACCCAATCACATCACTGCAAGATCTGCTCCAATGAAGACTTATGGTCACTCAATTAATCCTTCGAATTGGCTCCCACAGGCTGCAAGAAAACCGATCCAAATCTGACCCAAAACATGGATCCAACACACATCAAAAACTGTTGTTCAAGTCTGTGTTTGTTGTTGTTCCTCACTGTGACTAGTTAGGGCACCCACTTCCCTCAAACAGTAACCCAAAACAGCCCTCAAAAACTATGGCCTAGGGAAGGAAGGTTCCTCCTTTCGTGTGTTGTTGTTCTGGGCACTTTTCAGCCCCTAACACCTCCACACTGGCCTATTTTGGAGTGGCTAGGCCATAGGCCTAGCACAGACCTACGCTACCACCTACAGCCCACGCAAAACAGCCTTCCTTAACTCTTTTTCTACCCTCACAGACTTGTGTCCTCCCTTCTTCAAACTCGGCCTAGCTGTGGCATATAATAGCCCTCCACACAGTCACCAAGAGGCTCCAACAGCCCTAAAACACCCACACTGTCCTCTCCTTCTTTGTTGCGTCTAAATCAGAGATAGCCCTCTTCTCTCATGAGTTTGAGATAAAGTGTATGTTGCACTTTTGGAAGCTTCAATTGAATCTCATTCGCCCTTTATTTATAGCTAATAAATGGGTTCCAACAAATTATTGAAGAGACCCATCTATTGGAATATTTTACATCAAGCCTACATGACTTGAAAACCAATAATTACTAGTCAACTTAAAAAATTCATTACTTCGTTTCTAGAGCTACGATTTGAGTGATGTTTGGAGCATTGGAATCGGCTCACCAAACTCTATCACCTCAAATTTTCCCAAGCTCAAATTCATCATGGTTTTGACGCAAATCTCAATGGGTGCAAAGCCCCGTACTTGGGTTCCAAGCCCACAACTAACCCTTGCAGCACTTTGCTCTCCAAACCCTAAACCCTAAAGCTTGGAGTACCTCCCAAGCTACACAAATCAACACTCCCTCTTAGCGAGGGAGGTACTTCCAAGACTAGGAAGTCTCTCATCATCATCATCACTGCTTGCAACACTTGCCCAAATCCTGGCACTCACAATCATAGCAACCCCTGTACGGTGAACTACACCCTTATCGAAAGTGTCGTTGTCACTGCTGGAAGCACCCTGCTTCTTCTTCTTATCCTGTAACATCTTTCATTCTCTCTATGATTCCTTCTTTCCAGTTGTAGCAACACCCTTTCTCCCCACTAACCATGTGCTCTTCTTGGGTTGCAGAGTCTCCCTCTAAATAAGCAAGCTCCCTCTCGAACTAGACTCCCTTTGTGTCTCTAGAACCTACACCTTCTCGGGAAGGTGTACCTTCTTCTAGGGAACCTGTACCTAATACTCTAAAGCTTGCATCTGCACCTGCTCCTACTTCTCTGGAACCTGCACATGCTTCTCCATGATCCACAGGCTTGCCCGTCAACCTGTAGAGACCATGCTCTCTAACTTCCGAGTATAATCCCATCGGACTTAGAGCCTTTGGGTCTGATTCTTGCCTTATCCCGAAACAAGACCTCAAACCCCTTCCTCTTGATCATTGAGATGTAAATCACGCTATATCTGAGTCCTAGTACAAACAGTACATCCTGGACTTACATCACACATCCTGTCTCCATCCTGAATGGCACAACCCCCGATCCTCAGATCTTCAACTGACTCTTTTCGCCCAACACCATGTGCAACTTTGAGTCCCATTCAGCTAGAGTCTCAAAAACTTCTTGTGAATTTTTCATATGCTTTGTCACACCACTGTCCACGTACCATCCATCCTCATTGACAAGACCCTGCGAGAAATGAGAAATCATAGCAAATTCCTCCTTTTCCAATCTCCTGGAGAGATCATCTATCTCTGCTGAAGTGGCAACACTGGTGCCCTACTTTCCTTTCTTCTTCTCATCATTTCCCTTCTTCTTCATCAGGCATCTCGACAAAAAATGACCCATCTCACCACAATTGAAACACTTGACTTTACTCAAGTCCTTATTTTACTTACCCTTCATTCGCGATGCAAGTGCCATGTCATCATCTGAAGCCTTTTTCTTCGAATGAAAATCCTCATCTCGAAACTCTTCCTGAATGAAGTCATCCCATATCCTATCCTAGTCTAGTAGCTTCTCCTTGGCAACGATCCCTTTGATGAAGGGCTTGCAATCCTCAGTGAACCCTTTTAAGCCAATCCTTACCATATCTCCATCTGAGGTAGACACACCGATGGCAGCAAGCTGATCTTTGACCTGAGACAATCTCGTCAGATACGAGGTCACGCTTTCACCCTTTATCATCTTTGTAGACTTCAACTTATCCTCCAATACCAGTACCTGGTTCTCGTTCTTATTCTGGAACAAATTCTGAAGAGCCATCCACATCTCATGTGCATTGTTCTTCCTAGACAAATGAGGTATTAGGGCATCCTTCACACCATCTAGGATGATCAATCTCATCCTCGCATCCAAATCTTCATATATTTCTAGCTCCTTATGGTCGGTTGGCTTCTTGATATCTTTCTTAGCGAACTCACAGAGCCTGTTGACCTGTAAGACCAACTTGATCCTTTCTTTCCAAGGACTATAGTCGAACAACCCCTCTAACATGTCCTCATAACGGAGACTTGCCTGCAACTTCGACATTGTAGTGAAGTTTGAACCCTTCACTCACAATGTGACCAACTCCCTCTCACGCTATACTTCACTACGCACAACTCTGATTTACTTACTTCCAAAGTAGCTCGGACACGCTCTGATACTATGTTGAATTTCCACGACCTTGGATCTAGGTTAGAGTCTTAAAATCACTAACACAACAGACCAATAATCTCAACCATAAACTACTTTGCACAGTGGAAATATAAAGCAGTAAACCACATATGCACAAATATGCACCGTTTTTAACAAAATTGTATAATATTGTACAATCCCAATCTTCGTTATATTAAACCAAATCTGAATAATACACAGTCTATGGTATACAAGATACAATGAAAAAATTCGTTGTAACTTCGATGTCGTATCTTGTCCTGTCAGTCCTTTGCTCCCGTACTGCTCACTAGTAGTGCCTTAGTCCATCAAGGCAACTACGCATCAAGACTCCAAGAGGGATGCCTCTTAACAACGTTGCAAGTCACTTTTGTTGCATGTACACGGGCTCATCAAACTGCTCTCTAGGTTGACCAATGCTTGAGCTCCAATCTGCCTTCTAATAGCCTCTTTCGTCCATCAAAGAGCGACTCTTTAGGTATCTTCACCCAATCACGCACCAACAATGTCCTTCTTGTCTGTTTCTCTAGGGCTACTTTGGGTAGCCAACACACTGCCCTCCAATCAGATCAATGGTACCCAATCATATCACTGCAAGATCTGCTTTGATGAAGACTTATGGTCACTCAATTAAGCCTTCAAATTGGCTCCCACAGGCTACAACCAATCCAAATCTGACCCAAAACAGGCATCCAACACACATCAAAAACTGATGTTCAAGTCTGTGTTTGTTGGTGTTCCTCACTATGACTGGTTAGGGCACCCACTTGCTACAACAACCCTCAAATAGTCACCCAAAATGGCCCTCAAAAATTGTGGCCTAGGTAAGGAAGGTTCCTCCTTTTGTGTGCTATTGTTTTGGGCACTTTGTAGCCCCTAACACCTCCACGCTGGCATGTTTTAGAGTGGCTAGGCTTGCAGCCTAGCACAGACCTATGCTTCCACCTACAACCCACCCAAAACAGCCTTCCTTACCTCTTTTTTTGCCCTCACAGATTGCATCCTCCCTTCTTCAAACTCAGCATAGATGTGGCATATAACAGCCCTCCACGCAATCACCAAGAGGCTCCAACGGCCCTAAAACACCCATGTTGTTCTCTCCTTCTTTGTTGTGTCTAAATCAGATATATCCTTCTTCTCCCACGAGTTTGAGATCAAGTGTGTGTTTCACTTTTGGATGCTTCAAATGAATCTCATTCACCCTTTATTTATAGCCAATAAAGGGGCTCCAAGAAATTATTGAAGAGACCCGTCTATTAGAATATTTTACACATCAAGCCTACATGACTTGAAAACCAATAATTACTAGTCAACTTCAAAAGTTCATAACTTTGTTTCTAGAGCTCCGATTTGAGTGATCTTTGAAGTGTTGGAATCAATTTGCTAAGCTCTATCACCTCAAATTTTCCCAACCTCAAATTCATCATGGTTTTGAGTCTTGACGCAAAACCCCATACTTGGGTTCCAAGCTCACAAGTGACCCTTGTGGCGCTTTGCTTTCCAAACCCAGAAGCCTAAGGCTTGAGTACCTCCCAAACTACACAAATAAACAGGGATTTTGTACAACTCCCAACTTATCTCTGAAAAACAAAAACTTTCCTTTGACTATGCCATTCATCAAGATATCTGCAACTTGCTCATTTGTTGGAATGTACGGTAGCTTTACTATCTCTTTTTGCACGCAATCCCTGCAATTATGATACCTAATCTCGATGTGCTTGGAGCGGTCATGAAAAACTAGATTCTCAAAGAGCTTAATGCAACTTTGGTTGTCACAGTAAATCATGGTGGCTATAAATCCTACCTGAAATGACCCACAAGCAACTTCCTCATCCAGATGACTTCACATGTTACCCATTTGGTAGCCATGTATTCGGCCTCTGCTAAACTGAGAGCAATTGATCTCTGCTTCTTGTTGAACCAGGAAACAGTTGTTCACCCAATGCTAAAGATGCAACCTTAAGTACTCTTCTGATTTGTGGAGCTCCCTGCCAAATCTACATCTATGAAGCCCTCAACCTCACTCCATCAACTAGTATGTACCATAACCCATAATCTATCGTACCTTTCAGATACCTCAAGACATGCTTGGTAGCAACCCAATGAACTCTAGTAGGCTCCATCATGAACTGGCTCAACTGGTTCACTGCAAAACATATGTCAGGGTGTGTGTTGACTAAGTACATAAGTGACCTAATGAACTTCTTGTCCAATGTGTCATTTACTCGCTCTACTCTACTAGCATCCACCTTCCTCCAGTTTGTGACTAGAGACATGGTCATGGGCTTGCAATCTTGCTTAGGAAACCTACTGAAAATCTTTATAATGTACTTCCCCTGCCCCCAAGAATATTTCCCCATCATCCTGCCATTCCTCCAACCCAAGGAAATACTGCATAAGCCCTATGTCCTTCATCTCAAACTCTCTTGCAAGTTCTGCCTTGCAATACTGAATCAAGTTGTCTACTCCAGTCAAGATAAGATCATCAACATAGAGCAACAGAATTAACAGAAGCCCTCCAACTGTGGCGTAGTACAGGTTGGCATCTACCTCACTCTTAGTGAAGCCCAATCTCTAAAGGTAGTTGTCAATGCAAGTGTGTCATGCTCTCGATGCTTGCTTGAGCGTGTAAAGAGTTCACTTCGGCAAATAGACATGAGTGTCTCTGCTGAAAGTCTCAAACCCCTCTGGCTGCTCCATATAAAACTCTTCCTCAACCACCCAATTGAGGAATGTTGTCTTCATGTCCATTTGGTGGAATTTCCACCCCATCTGAGCTACAAGTGCCAAAATCGCCATGACGGATGAATAGCGAGCTTGATTCGATGCTCAAAAATATGCTCAAAAATGAAAGTTTTCGAAATGGTTCAAAAATGGAATGACTGAATAGAGCTCGTCATTATGAATCCGGCGCAACTCGTTTCATGGAAAACAGATGTCGTATTCTCCTGGAAACGAATTATGATTGATTTTGGAAACAGCTAAATTTAAAAAAAAAAGGCTGTGTGCAGGCTGCCCAATCATCAATTCGTACAATTGACTGGGCCTGCTAACTTGGCAGGGTGACTAGTCTCCACGGGCCAATCTTAGAATGACAAGTGTCAATTTTCTATTGGTTGCAAGGTGGTCGAATTCTATTGGAAGTTGACTTGGTTGAGGTGGACCAACCACAGGTTGCCACATGGCCCAACCAGAGGCTGCGACGTGGCACCTTAGTGGCCACCAAAATTTGGTTAAGGTCGAATTACAACTCTGGGGATTCGAAACTAGGACCTATTCCACACAAACCAGGGGCATCACCAACGAGCCACCATACATTTCTTGTGATATGGGTTGGGTCGCATATATTTAATGTAAAGGAGTGGCTCATTTGGCATGGGGGGTCGGGCTAGGCCCTAGCCTCTAGCAACCCCAATGCCACAAGACAATGGGTGGGGGCCAAGGGCTAGGCCCTAGCCCAGCCCCATGAACACACCATGACCGTTAACACCGCAGCCCGAAACCTGTGGCCCTAACTGCCAACAGAACCGCTGCCATGTGACAAGTTCGTGACCGCCGAGCGGAGGAGGTAAACGGGGCCAGCCCCAGGTTCCATGGGAACCCACAAGACCAGGTGTGCACAGAACAGGGCCAGCTCATGGAGGCCAGCCCTAAGTCCCACGTGGACCCACATGACCAAGGGCGCGCATAGACAGGGGCTAGACAAAGCCCCTGAATTTCGACACCCATCACGGTCTTATGGCCTCCACGTGGCTGAAAATTTTAGGACTAGGGGCTTAAAGGCGCCCTTACCCATCCTACAATTTCGCCCACTGAGCAGGAATCATGCCAAGTTTAACAGGAAGTTTCCGCGTTCGGGGCGCACAAGCCAGGTTTTGGCCGAATTGTAGGGCGATTAGCTGCTGAACTTGGGAAAAGGAGGAAAGAGGCATAACTTTCTCATTTTTTGAATTTTTGGGAGCAGAAAGAGGCTAGACAGGGGTTTTTGATAGCTCTGAAGCCATTGGAGTTGTTATTGAAGCCATTTGATCATTGTAACATGATGTAATCACTATTTTTATGAGCATAATGATATAGGCCCAAGCATTGGAAGCTGGACCAGGAGACGTAGCCCAGGAGGGGTGAACTCCTTCATCACTGGTTGTTTTGTGTTTACTGTTATGGTGGTATTGTCTACATTATTATGCAAATTATAAAGTTTAAATTCGTGTTTTATGTGTTTATTAATTTAACATAAGAGCCTCAAAACTCAAAATTAATCACTTGCAATTTACATAAACCTCAAGCAGTCTCATATACAGATCAGAGCCACTCGAGAAAATGTCTCCTCACGGTCAATTCCTTCAACCTGCAAGAAGCCCTTCACCACAAACCTGGCCTTTTACTTCTCCACACTCCCATTTGCTCCATGCTTCACCTTGTGCACCCAAAGTCATGAGCCTACCACTGATTTTCCCTCTCGGCATGGCACAATCTCCTAGACAGTGTTCTTCATGATGGAGGAATACTCCTCCACCATGGCATCCTACCAAGTCTGTTGAGGGGTTTCCTCCTCATAACAAGAAGGATCTGAGTCTAACAACTTAGTCATCAATGCCATGTACCGAGTGTACCTCTATGGTTGCTTGCACTACCTGAATGTAGAGTTGGGAGCCTCAACTCGCTCTTAGGCCTCCTGAATCAACCTCGTGATCCATTTGGCTCTCTTCCTCCTTGTGTTGGAATTCATTGACTAATTGGCTTCCTCCACTCGTCCCGGCCTCTCCTCATCCTACAATGGGTCCTTATCATCCTGATGTATGACCTACTTGCCATCGGGGTAAGTCTCAGTCTATGGTACTGGTTGAGGCTCCTGATTGGAAGCGAGAAGCTCCTCCTCAAGCACTCCAACCTACTCTTGCTCCAAGGACTCCCTTAGAGATTTTTCCTCCACAAACCTCACGTCCCGCTTGATAACCATTTTTCTGAGTGATGGTACGTACACCTTGTATGCCTAAAGTGTCTCACAATAACCCACAAAAAACTCCCTTTTCAGTTGTGAGCTTCAGCTTCTTCCTACTCTCTTTGGGCATATGATAGTAAACTCTTGTCCCAAAGATGCGGAAGTGAGAAACATCAAGCTTCTTGCCTATAAAAGCCTCCTCTTGTAACTCATCCAAGCACCTTGTGTGGACTCCTGTTCTACAAAAATACTACAGTGTAGCTTGCCTCTACCCATAAGAACATAGGAAGCCCTCGGTCATGCAACATGGCCTTGGCCACTCCAACTATGTTGCGGTTCTTCCTCTCAACCACCCCATTCTACCGAGGGTTATGTTTTTTTCCATGATCTTAGGTCTAGGATAGAATATTAGAATCTCTGACGCTACCAAACCAAGAATCACAACGATACTACTTTGCACAATGGAATATAAACAGCAGTAAATCTACTGGTGCACAAAATATGGACAACTTTTTGCAATTTTCAACCCAACTTCATTATATTAATCAACATATAATACAACAGTCTAGCACTCTCGTACCAGGGATAATGGCCCTCATACAACCACTGATACAAGATACAAAACTGGGGCTTGGTGTCAGTCCATCAATAACCAATCTACCCTCAACAAGATACTTTGACCATATCGCTAATCTAGTCGACTCGCTCAGCTCCTCCCAATCATACCTTGTACTTGCTCGGTCCTCCCAATCAACGATCCAATTCCATCTGGCCATTGAACCTCGGCTCTCCAATCTACTCACTAGTTGTCTCTTAGTCCATCAAGGGCCAACACATCATGATCCAGGTGAATATTGGTGGCCACCCACCAAGTCCACTTGGACCCCCACCATTGTTTCTTTAAGCTTTTCAGTTTCCTTAATTGTAGCACAGTTTACTATTTTTAGTAGTTTTTTGGGTCCTAAACTTCTGGAGCCGTTTTGATGCCCTAAATGACGTTTTTTGGGAAAACTGGGAGCAACATGGCTCGATGGTATGATGTTTCTCTTCCCAAACTTGTAGTTCTCGAATAGATATTTCTAATGAGATATTATGCACATCAAACAGAGATCGTATGCTAAAGTTACGACCCTGGAAAGTTGATGCACCAATTTACCCAAACGGGGCCCACAATTTGGCATTTCATCTTCCAGGGTTAGGTTTTGGGATGTTTAGGGTTTTCCATTGTTTCTCAACAATAAATAGGCCTTCGAGACTCATTGTAACATAGTTTAGAGGCATGTAGCCGCGACATCTCTTCTCAAAGATAATCTACCATCGCCCTGGCTGGTTTATTTCCATTGTTGTTTGTAAGCATATTTCAGTATTTTCCATTAATGAAATGAAGTATTATTTCCGTTACATCTCTGTGTTTATGGTTATATCTGTAAGTTGTTGTGTTCCTATTTAAATCTAGATCAGTGGTATCAGAGTGGTTTGTTTTTTCTCTGTTTTTCTTTGCATGTCCCTAACGAGGTTGGGATATAAGGAGTTAGGGCTTGAACTAGTCGAACCTTTGCAAGACCAGCCTCGCAAATCCCGATGGCCTCCCATGGCAGATGAAAAAAAGACGAGGGGGCAGGAGATCCTATCAAAAAATCTTGCTCGAAGAAGCCCTCGAGCGACAAAGGAACGCGATGATGAACAACTTTGCCCAGATCCTTCAGCGGCTACCCAAGGGCAACACATCTACTTCTAGCAGCTACTCTAGAAGTGAAACACCCTTTAAGGTACAAGTTAACTTTGACATTCCCATATTTGAGGATCAGATAGATGCAAATGTCATAGATAAATGGTTAAATCTGCTAGAAGGTTATTTTTCTATTCATGATTTTTCCAGCCGAGAAAAGATTACTTTCGCTCTTCTCAAAGCCGCCCCCCACGTCAAGGACTAGTGGGAAACCTACTACGAACAGAAGGATGAAAGTATGGCCTCACTGTTTTCAGCTGCACCCACTTGGAATTCATTCCAGAATACCATCAAGGAGCAGTACTACCCTGTCGGAAGCTATGAAGATCAATACATAAAGTGGACCACGCTACGGCAGGGAAGGGACCAAGACATGCCAGAGTTTACCAATATTTTCCATACCCTTCGCACAAAGTTTGGTATCAAGGATTCGGAGCAGCATTTGGTACTCAAATACTGCGGCTGCTTGCACAAGTACATCCAAGAAGAAATAGAATTCCTGAACATCTCCTCGGTCGGCACGGCATACCGATATGCCGTCAAGGTCGAGCATAAGTTTAAACAGAAGAAGCGAGAATTTGGATCTGTGAACCCGAAGCAAGGGAAAGGTGCCCCCAAACCGCAGAACAAAGGACAAAGCCAAAGCGGGGCATCCCAAGACAACCCGCCAAATTTGCAAGTAAAGAACAACGTCGTGAAGCCGAAAAAGGACACAGGAAAGTGGTGTGAGTTCCATAAGAGCTCCACTCACAACACAAGTAAGTGTCAAGCCCAACAGTCATTGGTGGCCGAGCTAAAGGTTTCAAAATCAAATGCACGTTCTGACTCTGAGTCAAAACCTGACAAGGGGAATGATAAATGGAAGCAAATTATCAATGCGGAGCCCAATGCCACCATTTCCACCATGAAGATCTAGAAGGAGGAACCCGAAGATCCAGAGGAGGAGGAGTGTCTCTTCCACTCCCAGATGTGGGTAAAGGGCTCCCCGCTACAGTTCATTTTCGACAACGGGAGCCAAAAGAACCTCATTTTGGCAAAGGTCGTGAAGTGGCTGGGCTTACCGACCACAGCACATCCACAACCGTACACCATAGGGTGGCTTCACCAAGGACAGGATCTTCGCGTGAGCCAGTAGTGTCGCCTTCCATACAACATCAAGCCCTTCATGGATGAGGTATTGTTGACGTTGCTTCCCTTGATGTTTGTGATGCATTATTAAGATAACCATACTTGTGGAAGTGACATGTTTTGTATGAATCAAGGCCCCATGTTGTTATTGTTACTTTGGGAAATAAGTTGTACAGGATACTAGAGGTAGCACCGCCTACCGCCATCTCTTTGGTTACTGCAAAAAAATGCAGTAAGCTCATTTTCAAAACCGGGAAATTTGTTTTCCTAATGATACACCCTCAAGGAAATAAGAAGATGGTGGCCACGACCTCCAGACAGGGCCCCTCTGCATGACAACTATAGATGGACAATGTCGTGGAGGAGTACGAGGACATCTTCACCTCCCCCGCAAGGGTTCCTATGCACTGTCAGGTCAAGCACTCCATTGATTTGACCCCAGGTGTGTCATTGCCCAATGGACCAATCTATCAGCACTCTGCTCTAGAGAACGATGAAATCAAGAGGTAGATTCAGTAGTTGCTACAGAAAGGTCACATCTGTCTGAGTTCATCGCCCTGTGGGAGCCCGGTTGTGTTGGTACAAAAGAAGGATGGGACTTGGAGACTCTGTATTGACTATCGAGTGCTAAACAAGATCATTGTCTTGATGAGCCTAGGTATTGCAACAAGAATGTTTCAACTCCCAAGGCTACCAGCTTTACTTATCAACCCGGGGTTTGTACAAACTTGGAGGTAACAGTGCTATATGCACAAGTAGAAGTGAAGGTCTTGCCTGTTGTCACTGTTCATCTGGAAAGAGACCCTAGGGGTTCCAAGCCTGAATTCTATAGGGTCAGAAGAAGCTTGATTCTTTGATGGAAGAAGAGAAAATCTATTCTAAGAGAGAGCTACTCTACTGCAGTAATGAAGAAAACAACATGTAATGCTAACTTACACCATAACTTAATTAACCAATTAAATAGTTGTGCTAAGCAGAATTTTTAAATCAATCACTAACCTAATGTTGCTATCTAAGTTGCAGAAGTAAAGAGCATCAAACTATACTAAGGTGCAAGCAAAGAAACTAGACTAATTCTGTTTTCAAGTGGAAGAGCAGTCGGAGATTGAAATTGGTGAAAGGAGGACGTAAGGACGTAGTAGTGCATAGGGACCGTTGGATCGATCAACGAACAGAAAATGGACAATGGAGATCTTATTTCAGGGGCTTAAGCGAATAGATGGGTGAACAGGGTTAACGAACAAGATGAACAGCAGAGATCTTCTCGCGGGAATTTTAGTGAATAGGTGAACGAACAGGGTAACAAAGCAGATGACCGGTGGAGATCTTATCGTGAAGATTAAGTCAAGAGATGGACGGACACGATTAATCGGAGGATGGACAGCGGAGATCGTATCATGGGAAGAAAATGTGCAGAAATGATGGAGCGAGTTTCGAAAACGGTAAGCAGTTTCTCGCGCGCCCTCAAAGCTGTAAGTTGTATTTCTGAATTTCACATGATTAGCCTAACTGAGCAACACGTAGCACAAGAAAACTACTTTTCTCACTTGCTCTCAGGTGAATAACGGTCATGCAAGAATCCATGTGAGATTGTGCGATAGCTGTCAGATCAGGCTAGATAGATCAACAATAGAGATCGGCCAAGCTAGTTGGCGATCGAGTGAAGCGATAGTCGTCGGATCAAGCGAGGCAGATCGACGATGGGGTTTTAGAGCGCATAAAGTGTTGAGGTGGCGCAATAATCATCGGATCAGTCAAGGCAGATCGACGGTGGGGATTTAAAGCGCATAAAGTAGGTGGAAGACTTCACGTGAGGTGGCAGTTGGATAAACTAATGAATCGTGCAGTGATTGGGAAGGTTTGTTTTGGATTGGATGGTAAGGAAACGATGCATGAAGAACGTGCTGAAGGAGGTTTCAAATGAAAATGACAGAAAAACCAGTGAGGGTGAGGGTGGACCAAGAGTGATGGAAAACGATGACAGTGAAACGAAACAAGTAACTGTGTCAAACAACAAACTCCAAAGCTCATGCGAGAACTAGAAACCTGTGTTTTTGGAGTTGTTGAAGGGTCTCTTCCTCAAGTCATGGTCCCAGAGGGAGGAGGTGAGGCCAAGACACCTGCGGACAACCTTATGGTGGTATTTTTCTCCTAGCTAACCTGTGAACTAAAAGAAGGCACAAATGGAAGTAAACTAAAGCACAATCGATCTACTCTACACTACTGTAAGCATAATGCAACTACTTAAGAAAATAAATAGAAAACCATGAATTGTCTACGTTATACTGCTGTAATGGAAATGCAGCTACTTAAGAAAATGAACAGAACCAGAAAGCTACTTAAGCAAATGAACAAAACTAGGAAGCTACTTAAGCAAATGAACATAACCAAAAATCTATGCTATCATACATGTACAATAAAGTGGAGCTTTGGCTACTCAGGTTGGGCCCTAACACAAGAGCTTCAGCCCTCTGAGTTAACTCAGTGTTGGCTCAAAACAGAACTCATCTTTATTATAAAAACCATGGATTACATAACAAATTGTCATGAGTCTTGCAGTTTAGAAATAAAGTAGAGTTTTACAATAAGAATCTGAATCCTATTGAGGTCCTAAGCCTCTCTACTTATACATCTGAAGTCTCCAACGACTTCCTTCCCATTAGGGAGGCTTGGCTCCCCACTCAAGATAAACTGGTTTCTGTCACTTTCACTTGCTCGGTTGTCTTTTAGTCCTCATGATTTGGTTGTTTGCACTACGAGTTGATGGAGGACTATTCGAATGGAGGGGTAGTAAATGAGGAGGATTTGCCTCTTATAATTCCTCTCCCTTGTCCTATTCGAGTTTTGACCAAGGTATTTGTCATAGTTCCTTGCTTTTATCCTTTATTCCTACATTTTTCCTTGCTTTTATCCTTTATTCCTGCATTACATGCACATTAGACCATAAAGAAAAATATCCAACTCCAACTCATCCCATAAACAAAATATAGTCAAAAGTATGCAATAAGTTGTGAGAATAGTTGGTTTGACTAAGCTAGGAGGTGAATTAAGGCCAATTAAGGCCCATATAATTAGCCAATGATGAGGCTTATCATCACCCCCCTACTGAAAGTGTTGCTCATCCTCTGAGCAACTTAGTCAATGTCCATGTCCTTCATGGCCCTGGTAGCCTCTTTGACATCCCACGTTTCTGTTGTGGTCTCTTCTTCTTGTTTATAGAAGCCTGCTTTCCTTTCTACTTCTTCCCACTACCTCTTTTCCTCTTGTTCTTTTCTCCCTTCTAGCATCCCTAGGAGTAGTCATGGATTGAGTCTTAAGCCTATCCAATTGACCTTCAACCTTTGCATTGATTTCTTATAAATAGGTGTCCTGTTGAGTGCCTATCAACCTTTGAGGGGAGTGATATTCTTTGATCTTCAAGTTGTGTGGCAGTGTTTTCCATCTCCTTTAGTAGCCATGTATATTAGCATCTCTTAGCAGCCTAAACATATCCTCAAAATGTGAAATTGCTTGCACTTGGGTAGCAAGCTATCTAGATGCCAGTTGAGGATCATTTGCAATTAGATTATGGGTGCTGATTAGGGCCATGGGATTTGGTTGTTCAACTCTGATGAAAAGAGATTTATTTTTCTCTTTGGCTAATATTTTTTCATCTCTGCAGCCCTTGACTTCTCATGGTTCATCGATGATTCCAAAGCCATTAATTTGTAGGTCTCCTAGCTCTGCATTAGGATCCTAAATATTCATGTCTCTGAGGGCCATGTTGTGCAAGTGAAATTTAGCCATTTTGGCCCTATTCTATAGTGCACTTTGATCATAAAGATCAATAAACTGCCTGTAGTCTTGAAATGGCATGGTGCCCCTTTGTGCTAGTATTTTAATCTGAAATTGAAGCCATTGTTCTCTGAGGTAAAGAGAACAGGATTTAGTTGGCATCCTACACTGGATGGCCTCCAAGGAGAGGTTGGCCATACATGCTAGTTGGTTTTCCTTTTCCTGCAGTTGTCCTCTCAGGGGCCTCTGGAGACACCCTAGGTGACTCTTCCTTGTGTTCTTCCCCTTTTGTTTCAATGCCTTCTTCCTCTCTAACAGAAGGAATAACATCATAGGTGAGGGTTTTGATGTCATCCTCTGCTGGTAAGTCTCTGAAGACTGACCATTTTATAGGGAGCCTGAGGTTTTGGAGGGCATCCTCAATGAGGATTCTGATCAAACCATGGTGAGCCAATTGTTTGGAATTCCCTTCCTTTACTTTGTTGTTGGAGTCTATGAGTGATTGCATCAAGAAATAGGGTATGTTGAGTCTTTGGTGAACTAGTGTTTCAACCCCAAATCCTAGTTCTTCAAGCATCCTAAAATGGTAGCCATAAACAACACTGTATCTACCCTCATATGAGATAAATTTGATTAGTTGGTAGCCTACCTCACTCCATGGGTATGGCAGACTATCCCTCCTTACTCCATGTTTATCCTCTGTGGGTTCTTCACCTTCTAAAAAGAATTTCCTTTTTGCCACTTGACTGTCTGCTTTGTCTTCTTTTCTCCATGCAATTCCTAGGGGAAGTGTGGTGACCCTATTGATGAACTCTGGGTGAGATCTATAGTGAGCCCTCTAACTATAACAGTGGCACGGATTCTATTGTGTGTAGTAAGGGAATGAGAAAATTCTTGAGAAAACAGAGTTTCCTGTGTATGTAATCCACTAGCTCTTTAGAGGACTTCTAGTTCATTTGCTTGTAAATGGGGATGGATTTTTAGATCCTGCCTCTTTAAAATGGTGGCAATGGACAATTCTCTTGATATTCCCTCTTGAACCCCTCTCTGCCTATCCTATAGACTACCTTTGTGTATCACGTAGACTGCTCCTGTAGACTATTCTTGTAGGAACTCTCTTGCAGAACAATGGATCCTTGCTTCCAGTGGGTGGCCAAAGTTATGAGAGCTACTTGAGTGAGGGAGTTTCAAGGAGGTGGAATGCATGAATGCACGCAAACGATGTTTTTTTTCCCTTTATACCACCTCATCATTCCCACTCCTTATAATTAGCTCCCACAGTTGTTAAATCCATAGTTAACCACTTCTTGTCCTACTCTTCCTCTGTTCTTTGAGTTGATTACAACCATGTGTGAGAGGACACCCTGCTTTGTATGTGATCACTAAACGAAGGTGGCCAAGTTAACTGGCCACCTTTTCACTTACAAACCAACTACCTCGTAACCTTTACGACTTTTGATCAAATGATAAAAATGAGTGAGTGAGTGGGATACTTACCTGCGGTCTCGATGCCATGCTGCAATTTGTCAAGGATCAGAGGTGCTACGTTGTTCATTTTTTGCATGGTCATTCTTCTTCTTCCTTTGTTGCCTTCTGATGGTTTATTGGCTTTTGCAGGCGCTTGTGACTAAAGATCTAATGTTGTTGCTGTTGTGGAGCTCCTAGATCATCCTAGTGAAGACTTTGTATTTGATGATTGGTATTTTGTGGGCTGCGGTGATGATAATGGTTGAGTTGATAGGTTAGATCATGTCTAGTATGAATTTTGGGGACCTAACCAATCTACCATTCAGGGGATCCTGTAGAAAACACAATCTTCACCTGAATTGAAGCAATGAAGTGAAAAATAATGGAATTGATGGAGGGATGCATGGTAAAGAGTGGAGAAGATGAATATCTGTGAGGTAGAGTTCCCTTTGGATCTTCTCTTTGCTCCTTGATTGTCTTTCTCACCCACCTGCAAATAACAATTATGTATTTTTTCTTTGTTTCTTTTATTATTATATTTTTTTGAAAAACACCTAAGCTGCCTCAGAGAGGTTTTCACCCTAGATATCTACTATGGGTGCCTCAAGGAAGGTTTTCACCTAGGGATCTCCTTACTCATTTTCATTGTTTTTCTCATCCTTGGGCCACCTCACGAGGTTTTCAACCCAAAGATGGGACTCAGGCGCCTCATGGAGGTTTTCACCTGAATCCTTATTCTTTTTTCTCTTTTTCAGTGCCCTGATGAGGGAGGACCTGGAACTTGCTCCACCATCATCACTGTCTTATTGATATTGTCAATGAACTTTTGTTTTGATAAAGGCCTCTTGTACATTTTCAATCGGTGTCCATTAACAAGCAATGGAATGGCTTCTTCATCTATAGTTCTAATTTGCATTGAACCATTATCATGGCATCTTTCCACCACATAAGGTCTGAGCCATCTTGTCCTTAGCTTTCCCTTGAAGTCTTTATACCTAGAATCATATAATAATGCCCAGTCTCCCTCTTGAAATTGCTTCTCCTTGATATGTTTTTCATGCCACATCTTGCTCTGAAGTTGAACTATCTATGTATGCAGGAGGGCATGCATTCTGAATTCATCCAAGCCATTCAAATGGAACAATCTTTCTTTTTGTGCATGACTGAGATCCAAATCTAGTTGGGTGCCATCTTCAATGTGTCATATTCAATCTCAATGGACAGAAAAGCCTCTTCCCCATATACCAGCACATAGGGTGTAAATCCAGTGGTGGTCTTCCATGTTGTATTATAGGCCCAGGTGGCCTCAACTAGTCTCTCTGCCCAATCCTTCCTGTTGTTGCTCACTACCTTGGTTAAGATGTTCTCAAGTGCCCTGTTGGTCACCTCCACTTGCCCATTAGCTTGTGGATGATAAGGAGTGGAGGTCCTATGCTTGATTTTGTGATGGTTGAGCAGTTCTTCAATCATGTTGGAGGTAAACTGGCTGCCTTGGTCTGTGACTAGCTCTCTAGGGTACCCAAATTTGTAGAATATATTCTCCCTTAGGAACTTAGCCACCTTCTCTTTTGTTGTTGCCTTAATTGCCTTGGTTTCAGCCTACTTAGTCAAATAATCAGTGCACACAATAATGTACTGCTTTTGCTTTGAAGGAGGGTTGTTAGGCCCAATGAAGTAGATGCCCCACTTGTCAAATGGTTCGAAAGTCACTTGAGGTTGTAGGGGCGTTTCATCTCTTGGAGTAGGCTTTTCCATCCTCTGGAACTAATCACACTAACTAATGCACTTTTTCACATTATGATGAAGAGTAGGTCAATAATAGCCTGCTTGCAACACTTTGAATGTTGTCCTCTTTGCTGCAAAGTGACCTCCACAAGGCCCATCATGACAGGTCAGAAGGATGTCAAAAACTTCGTCTTCCCTTACACACCTTCTCAATATTTGATCTGAGCCAAGTTTGAACAGATTGCCCCCAATCCAGGTGAAGGGGGCGCTTTTCCTTACTATCTTGCTCTTTTCTTTGGAGGGCAAGTTTGGTGGGAATTATGCTGATACCAAATAGTTTACTACATCAGCAAACCATGGGGAGAGAACTGAAATAGCAAACAAATGCTCATCTGGTAATTGGTCATCCACCATTCCTTCTTCACCTATAGGCAGATTCATCCTAGATAGAAAGTCTGCAACAACATTTTCCTTACCAAGCTTATCAACAATAGTTAGATCAAACTGTTGTAATAAAAGCAACCATCTTATAATTATAACATTCACATCTGGTTTGTTCATTAAATATTTGATTGCAGCATGATCAGTATGAACAAATGTTTGATAGCCTGTAATGTAATGCCTAAATTTGTTTAATGAATGCACAACAGCCAGGAGTTCCTTTTCGGTCATAGTATATTTTAGCTTAGCCTTTGACAAGTTCTTACTGATAAAATAGATGGCATAGGGCAATTTCTCCTCTTCCTAACCTAAGGCTACTCCTATGGCTTTGTGTGAGGCATCAGCATGAATATGAAAAGGGAGGGCCCAGTTTGGGCCTCTAAGGATTAGTGCAGTGGTTATCTTACCCTTTAAAATATCTAAGGCCTCTTGACAGCTCTTTGACCATATAAACTCAGAATCTTCAGCCAACAACCCAAACAAAGGAGAGGCCAACTTGTTGAAGTCCTTTATGAACCTTCGGTAGTATGCAGCTAGCCCTAAGAAACTCCTAACATCTCTCTACTTTTGTGGAGATGGGACCCTTTGGATGATTGCTATTTTGTTTGGGTCCACCTGCAGTCCTTGCTGAGATATTGAATGACCTAGCACGGTCCCTTCAGTCATTAAGAATTCACATTTTTTTGGACTGAGAAACAGGTTCATTTCAATGCATTTGTGCAATACTTTTCCTTGGTTAGTCAGGGCTTCTTGAAAATCACAGCCATAAGGTGTAAAGTCATCCATATAGATTTCCACATCATCATGTACTAATTCAGCAAAAATACTCAAGACTGCTCTCTGGAAAGTGGCAGGAGCATTGCATAAGGCCAAAAGGAAGGACACTATAGGAAAAAGTACCCCAGGGACAAGTGAATGCGGTCTTATCCTGGTCTTCTAGGCAGATTTGGATTTGGTTGTGCCCATTGAATCCATCTAGGAAGGAAAAAAACTTCTTCCCTACCAGGCTATCTAGCACTTGGTCAATGAAGGGTAGGGGAAAATGATCCTTCTTTGTGGCTTTGTTCAACTCCCTATAATCAACACAAATCCTCCACTTACCATTTTTCTTGGGAACTAACACTAAAGGAGATACCCATGTCTGAGATAGGGTAAATGAATCCTGCATCTAACAGTTTTTGTAGTTCTTCTTTGAATGTGTCCTTAAGAGCTGGATTCATCCTCCTTTGTGGTTTCTTGATTGGCTTGCAACTTTTGTTGATGTATATGTGGTGAGTACACACTGAGGGGTGTACTTCCTTCATTTCCTTATAACTCCAAGCAAAGGCTTCTAAGTTTTCTCTCAACATGTTGCATAGATTTTTCTCTTCTAAAGCAGAAAGAGATGGATTAATTTTCAAAGTTTTCTCTGGGCCAAATTTTGTGGTTTTGACACGAACTGGGTTGGAATTGGCCAAGCATAAGTCAATTGGATGATTGTTTTGGGTTTCCCTTACTTCTTCTTCTAATGGTAGTGAACTAGGAGTTGGACTTTGGAGAAGGTGTTCAATTAAGTCATCCTCATCTTGTTGTCCTCCTCCTATGGTTGCTTCCAAAGCATAAAATTGGGCAGAATAAACCTCATCTTCTTCCTCCTCCTCCAACCATAAAGGTAAATCATGCTCTAGGGTAGGTTCAGCAGGAAGGTCTAGGACTAACTGTTTGGACATATGCTCGTTCTTGATGGTCATATTCCCAGCTCTGCAGCTAATGTAAGCATTAGTTGTGGCCAACCATGGCCTCCCAAGAATGAGAGGGTAACCAGCAAGCTTAGCCTTAGGCTCAAGAACTAGGAAATCTACAGGGTACTCCCAGGAGTCAATGGAGACCATCACATCCTCCACAATTCCCTCAGGGGTGACTATGGAACGGTCTTCAAGTTTTAGAATTGTTGTGGTCTTCCTTAATGACCCTTGGAGGTTGAGCTTGAGCATCGTGTCCTTGGTCATCACATTAATTGCAGCCCCAAGATCAATCAAAGTGTGTGGGACAATGGTGCCATTGATGTGCACATCTACTACAGGGCTTCCAGGGTCCAAACATTTTGGACATATTACCTGCCCCAGCGTTTAGTCAGACAACTACCCAATGACATTAATGGTAGGGGCATCCTTTTTTTCTTCTTCCTGGATGTTTGAAGCACTTATCCTTAATCAACTTATTGTAAATGGGAACATCTTTGATTGCCTGGAGAAGGGGGATCTTTACACATAGATTTTTCAATTCTCCCAGAAGTTCAGTTTCTTCTGGGGTAGGTTGGAGTGGTTGGGCTAATCTCTCAGGAAAGCGTGGATTTACTTTAAGGTTGTTGTCCTCTCTTTCTTCCTCAACCTCCTTATGTGGAGAGGGAGGTTGGTTTTCTAGGAGAATTCTCCCAGATCTTAGGTTGATCTCCTGGATTTCTACAACATAAGCTGGGTATGATGTCTCTCCATTGTATACTTGTTGAGCTCGCCTATTGTTTGGGTTCAGATTTGGTTGGGCATGCATTTTGGGTTGCTTGGGTGGAGCAGAGTGCAGGAGTTGTGGTTGGGTAGGTGGTGGAGGCAATAGGGCTGGAACATTGTTGAACTAGGGCCTCCATGTTGGGTGTGGAGCCTGATTATCTTCTATATTCAAAAGTACCGCCACATTGGAACCCAGTTCAAAATGGGGGCGGCATGGCTGGCCTAGGAATGATACTGAGATGTATAGGACCAAGGAGGGGGTGTACGACCAGGAAGGACGAGCAGGGGGTTCCCAAGAAGGTATAGTTGTGGTTTGGTTGGGGTTGTAATATGCATGGGATGACCCTTGCATACCCTGCTGGTATGGTCTAGGCCGAGGAGGTCTCCTTTGGTTGATGTAGCAAAACTGCTCAGTGACCCCTTTAGCTCCTTAATATACAGCTTTGAGTCCAGGTAAAGAAGGGCACTTGTCTGTGGAATGGTTTTCTTCACAAACTGAGCAAATCTTAATACAGTTCAATGGACATTCATTCCTAGGATGCCTCCTGGTGCATCTAGGACAAAAGATGGCCAAGGCTCTCTCTGCTTCCTTTTGATTTTCATGGTGTCCAATTGCAAGGAAAGGGTTTGCAGCATATCACTTTTGAAACCTTCCAGTATATTTCCAATTTCACCCTTGACGGATGAGTTGGAGGATGATGTACTGGCCATAGGTTGACTACCCCTACCCTTTTTCCTGGTTTCCCTAAAATGGTTTCTAAATACACTCTTAATATCCTCATAGGGTAATTGGTAGATATATCCTTCTACTATCATATGTAAGGTATCCAGAAGATCCTCCCTTACTCCTCTAAGCAGGACCAACTTCAGTGACTCGGGGTCAAGTGTGCACCTGGCCCTTTTGTAACTGAGCTGGAATCTTTCTTCATAGTCTTCTAAGGATTCATCCTGACCTATGGTCATCTTGAAAATATCTTCTTTAGTATCCTTTGACCTACAATAGTCCTTATATTTGTTGTTAAAAACCTGTTGCATCTGAGCCCAATTTGTGATGCTATCTCCCGGTAAACCCATGAACCAGTGCAATGTTGCATCCTTGAGGGTAGATGGAAACAGTTTTAACTTTTGCTCATCATTTGTATAGTCATAGGTTCAGCATATAACAGCAAACTCAAGTAGGAAAGTGTCAGGGTCCTCTATGGTCAGACCATGGAAATGAGGTAGAGCAATGGGGCTTATATTCTTCATCTTAGTATCCCCATTGGTCTCCCTGATGGGGAAGGCAGCCTCAATTCTCTCTCTATTTCCTACGTCATTTCAGTTTTCAACCATTGGTTCAGTAGGAATGGGTTCTTCCTCTTCTTCTTCCCCTGTAGGTTCCTCATGTAAGGTTGCTCACCTAAAGGGTCTTCCAATTCACCCTCACTGAAGAAGAGAGAAGGTTGACTATTGGATGCAGTGGGGGTATTTGACAAGAATTTCCCTGAATTGTCCCTATTCCTACGAGGCATGAAAAGAAATGTTTTTGGGTTCGTTTTTGTAAGATTTTTTTATCTTTTTTTAAGCTAGAAAGTACTCTACAGAAAGGAAATTGTTGATTGAATTAAAAACCACTAACAAGAAAAACTACTTGCTGAATTGAAATTCTACTTGCAGAATGAAATCGTTGATTGAAGGAAGGCTACTGATAGAAAAAGACTACTTGCTGAATTGAAATTCTCCTTGCAGAATGAAAAGGAAAGCAGATAATGACAAATGAAAGAAAGGAAGCTACTAACAAAGAAATTAGTTGTTGAATTGAAATTCTACTTGCAGAATGGAAAGGAAAGTAGATAATGACAACTGAAAGAAAGGAAGAAATTAGATTACTTTTGCAGAAATAAACTAATGGAAGAAAATTGGAGACTAGAAATAGAATAAAGTAGCAATCACATTCTACTTAGACACCTCCCCGGTAACGGCACCAAAAAGTGATGAGCCTAGGTATTGCAACAAGAATGTTGCAACTCCCAGGGCTATCAGCGTTACTTATCAACTCGGGGTTCGTACAAACTTGGAGGTGACAGTGTTATATGCACAAGTAGAAGTGAAGGTCCTGCCTGTTGTCACTGTTCATCTGGCAAGAGACCCCAAGGGTTCCAAGCAAGACTTCTATAGGGTCAAAAGAAGCTTGATTCTTTGATGGAAGAAGAGCAAATCTATTCTAGGAGAGAGCTACTCTACTACAGTAATGAAGAAAACATGTAATGCTAACTCACACCATCACCTAATTAACCAATTAAACAGTTATGCTAAGCAGAATTGCTAAATCAATCACTAACCTAATGCTTCTATCTAAGTTTCAGAAGTAAAGAGCATCAAACTATACTAAGGCGCAAGCAAAGAAACTAGACTAAATCTGTTTTCAAGTGGAAGAGCAGTTGGAGATCGAAATTGGTGAAAGGAGGACATAAGGATGCAGTAGTGCATAGGGACCATTGGATCAATCAACGAACAGAAGATGGACGGTGAAGATCTTATCGCTGGAGCTTAAGCAAATAGATCGATGAACAGGGTTAATGAACAGGATGAATGGCGGAGATCTTATCGCGGGGAATTTAGTGAATAAGTGAATGAATAGGGTAACGAAGCAGATGACCGGCAAAGATCTTATCGCGGAGACTAAGTCAAGAGATGGACGAACAGTATTAATCAGAGTATGGACAGCGGAGATCGTATCATGGGAAGAAAACATGCGGAAATGATGGAGTAGGTTTCGAAAGTTGTAAGAAGTTTCTCGCACGCCCTCAAAGCTATAAGTTGTATTTCTGAATTTCACGAGATTAGCCTAACTGAGCGACACGTAGCATGAGAAAACTACTTTTCTCGGGTATCTTGGGCAGATAACAGTCGTGCAAGAATCCATGTGAGATTGCGCGATAGCCGTAGGATCAAGCTAGACAGATCAACGGTGGAAATTGGCCAAGCTAGTTGGAAGTCGGGTGATGCGATAGCCGTCAAATCAAGCGAGGCAGATCGACGGTGGGGGTTTAAAGCGCATAAAGTGTTGAGGTGACACGATAGCCATCGGATCAGTTGAGGCAGATGGAGGGTGGGGATTTAAAGTGCATAAAATAGGCGGAAGACTTCACGCGAGGTGGTAGTTAGATAAACTAATGAATCGGGCAGCAGGTTTGTTGTGGATCGGATGGTAAGGAAACGATTCATGAAGAACGTGATGAAGGAGGTTTTAAATGAAAATGACAGAAAAACCAGTGAGGGTGAGGGTGGAACGAGAGTGATGGAAAACGATGACAGTGAAACGAAACAAGTAACTACGTCAAACAGCAAACTCCAAAGCTCATGCGAGAACTAGAAACCTGTGTTTTTGGGGTTTTTGAAGGGTCTCTTCCTCAAGTCATGGTCCCAAAGGGAGGAGGTGAGGCCGAGACACCTGCGGACAACCTTATGGTGATATTTTTCTCCTAGTTAACCTGTGAACTGAAAGAAGGCACAAATGGAAATAAACTAAAGCACAACCGATCTACTCTACACTATTATAAGCGGAATGCAGCCACTTAAGCAAATAAATAGAAAACCAAGAATCATCTACGCTAGACTGATGTAATGGAAATGCAGCTACTTAAGCAAATGAAAAGAACTAGAAAGCTACTTAAGCAAATGAACAGAACCAGGAAGCTACTTAAGCAAATGGACAGAACTAGAAATCTATGTTATCATACATGTACAATAAAGATGAGCTTTGGCTGCTCAGTTGGGCCCTTACACAAGAGCTTCAGCCCTTTGAGTTAACTCAATGCTGGCTCAAAATAGAACTCATCTTTATTATAAAAACCATGGATTACATAACAAATTGTCACAAGTCTTGCAGCTCAGAAATAAAGTAGAGTTTTAC
This sequence comes from Pinus taeda, assembly GCA_000404065.3. Taxonomy (NCBI): domain Eukaryota; kingdom Viridiplantae; phylum Streptophyta; class Pinopsida; order Pinales; family Pinaceae; genus Pinus; species Pinus taeda. The sequence continues at coordinate 10,691 of APFE030032348.1, read as the reverse complement.
AATAAGAATCTGAATCCTACTGAGGTCCTAAGCCTCTCTACTTATACATCTGAAGTCTCCAACGACTTCCTTCCCATTAGGGAGGCTTGGCTCCCCACTCAAGATAAACTGATTTCTGTCACTTTCACTTGCTCGGTTGTCTTTTAGTCCTCATGATTTGGTTGTTTGCACTCCGAGTTGATGGAGGAATATTCAAATGGAGGGGTAGTAAATGAGGAGGATTTGCCTCCTATAATTCCTCTCCCTTGTCCCATTCGAGTTTAACTAAGGTCTTTGCCATAGTTCCTTGCTTTTATCTTTTATTTCTACATTTTTACTTGCTTTTATCATTTATTCCTGCATTACATGCACATTAGACCACAAAGCAAAATATCCAACTCTAACTCATCTCATAAACAAAATATAATCAAAAGTATGCAATAAGTTGTGAGAATAGTTGGTTTGACTAAG